>PVLC010000405.1:0-30244 GCA_004027655.1 Graphiurus murinus
CACAGATGAATGGATTACAAAACTATGGGATATGTACACAATGGAATTTTACTCAGCCATAAAGAAGAACAAAATCATGTTATTTGCAGGGAAATGGAGGCAACTGGAAAACATTATGTTAAGTGAGATTAGCCAGTCACAAAGAGTAAAAAAGCATATGTTCTCCCTAATTTGCGGATGCTAGGGAGAAGATGGGGCACAAGAGGGTCTCCAGATGAAAAAGGAGAGACCTTCGAAAGCAAATAAGTTGATTTAGCCGAGGGGGTTGGACGGGGGGGGGGGGACACTAATGTATACCAAGGTCACTCACTAAACTGAACTTGAGTGGGAGGGAGGTCGAGGGAGCAGGGTGGGAATTTGGGGAAGGGGTCAAATGAGAATTGTGAGCACATGTATTGTTATCAATTTGCACCTAACAAAGATGTATGCTTACAATGTATGAATAAAAATAAAAAAATAATTAATTAATTAATTAAAGATTAAAAAAAGAAAAATAATTAAAAAAAATAGGGCTGGGATATAACTCAGAGGTAGAATGCCCCTGGGTTCACTCCCCAGTACCAATAAATAAATAAAGTAAAGCCTATTTCTGTGCACTTGCATTGGAGGATTGGAATACCTCTGTTTTTCATTCTCATTGGCTAAGGATAGTCCTCTGCATTACAATAGTGGGTGACACTTTGCCCATATGGGCTTGGAGGAAGACCCACTAGACCCATACACACTCACTCACACACAGACTCACACCAACAGGCAAAGTTAGGGAGAAGGAGGGAACGGGAGGAAACAGGAGTCTGATCCCTAGTGTATAAAAAGGGGAGAGGCCAAGTCCTGTGGGAGAGTAAGATCCTAACATAAATATCTTTAGGGGTTAATAAAATCTTCCTCTTGATGGTCCTCCATGTTCCTATGAAGTCTAAAGAGAAAACCACAGATTTCTAACGGAGATGAGGCTTCTGATGGAAGACAAGGCAGAAATAGTCTCCTGAGTGTAGAAGATTGGCCTGAAAGTCACTGATAGATCTTCTGCACCACCCAGGCTCCGGTCTTCAACTGTGTTTTAGGGATTTGTTCATGCAGGAAGCTAAGGAGCATCTAACTACACCAGACAAGTGGCTCTAATGTGCTATGAGGGTTGCTTGGTTCAGATTATTCACTCCTTCTAATAAAATCAAATAAAATAAAATGCCCCTGGGAGAGAGAAGAGAATTTCTCAGGACTCCGGTGAGGACCTGTATCCTGGCCAAGAAGTCCACCTGTGAGCCATGTATGTCCCCATCCTTCAGTGCTGCTGGGACTCATGTGGGCATATGGCTTGCCCAGGGTTTTGGACAGATTACCTCCAAATTGCTCCATTTTCTCTAACAGGCCACAGCATTATTGTGATTAATTTGACTATAATTGAGTTTTATTACAAGAGTGACATTTGTCTTTGACTTTGGCAGGAAGTTTGCCTCTTTGTCAGCATCATCTCTAGCCAGCCAGCTGGAGCTGTGGTGCCAAACACAAACGGCAGGCAGCCCAACCAGATAGAGAATGAGAGGCAAAGGCTGCAGTGGGAACAGTGGTGAGAGCAGGAGCAGGGAGGAGGAAGACAAGGGAAGCTGGTCCAGTGGTCATGAGGACAGAGTCAAAGGTGCTAACCCAAAGACGAATGAAGTAATATCTCTGCTTAGTGATTGCCAGATCATTTCTGTTTAATTTGTTTAGGAAGAAATGTACCTAGAGCACCTTGCACCTGCTTCGCACTGTTTATCCTGAGATATACCAATTACAGCTTCGAAACTAAAACATGGTAATATTGCATTAAGCATAACAGTATGTGCCCTCCTCAGTTTGAATATATGTGATACCAACATCGCAGAAAATGAGCAAAAGGAATGAACATGCCATTCACAGTTAAATGATTTATTTCTAAATATGAAAATTTCCAGTGTCAAACTTTATAGAAATGATCAAACTATATTTATATTATGAAATTTTAATCAATTATTAAAATACATTTTCAGAGAATGTTGCTGTCATAACTATATGATAGTATTGAGTATTAAAGCGGGGGATGGAGTTCAGTGGTAGAGCTCTTGCTTAGAATGTATGAGACAATGGTTTTAATCTCTAACACTGCTAAAAATAATACTGAGTACTAAAATTGATATTAAATGATATAGTGTCGGTTTTGCACTCTTGACTAGTATAACAGTTTTCATATGCATGTTTCAATTCTGTTGGAAACAACATACACTTTCGATGGTGTCTTCATGCATAGAGAAAGTGGGAGTGGTTTTTATTGTCATATTTAATTTTATTTTACTCTGATTACTAGATGTATGCTATATTATTAAAATTTACACCATGAAAGAGATATAATTACGTTAACCAGAAGAAATACTTAAAAAAAAACCTTCTAGTGCCAAAGAATAAAGAAAGAAAACATTAAAGTTCTTTTCCTTTAATCTACCATGTTGAATCTGAGTATTAGTGTTCCATTTAAATTTTATTATGGCTCCAATATTAAGAAAATTCTCTAATGTAGATTAGAAGAAATGGAAGCTTAGTATTAAGGGGGGGAAAGGTAGGATAAAAAAAGAGAAAATAAAATTTGTTCTAAAAACTTTGCAATCCTGTGTCATCATGTGAATTTTAAGGGGACTTCCAAAGGCTTTTTAAGGGGCCTTAGTAGGGGAGCATATAATGCCAGTATGAGCTGGGGATCAGGAGAGATGGGCATGGAGCTTCACCCAGGACTAGGACTCCAGAACACATTCTGCAATGATGTCCGCCTGGTCTTTATGTTCTTAGGAACCATGGAAACTACCCAAGTAACAGGGATTGGTGTTTGTAGATGTAAAATGCAGTTCCCTTAAAGTTTTATAAAGATAAATGTGAAATTCCCCATCTACCAGACTTTTCAATATTCTAGGGCTTCCTAGTTGGCCTCCCTTTGATCACTCAGTCTTCCTTAGATGATCAATGTCATCATGGAGTAAAGTATGCCCCCCCCAATTCATACACTGAGGTCCTAACCCCCAGCACCTCAGAATGTGACTACATTTGGAAATGATGTCTTTGAAATGGTGATTAAGTTAAAATGAGGCAATGAGCATGGGCTCCAATCCAGTATGACTGGTGTCTTTTCAGAAGAGGGAATTATACAGAGGAAAGGCCTTGAAAAGACACAGATAAAACAGCTGTGTACAAACCAAGGAGATAGGCCTCAAAGGAAGCCAGCTCTGCTGACATCTTGATTTGGACTTCTAGCTTCCAGAACTATGAGAAGATAAATCCATTTTGTTTAAACTACGCAATCTATGGTAGTTTGCTATGGTTGCCCTAGCAAACTAATTCAGCTACCAAGTCATCATAAACACCATTGTCTTATGCAAATAAAATCACTAGCTCTCATCTTGTTCTCTAAGGGCTTTTGACTATTCTCCATAATCTCTAGGGTTTCTTATAATCAACAATAAAACAATATCAAGGAATATATATATATATATATACATATATATATATACCTATGTGTATATACTCATATATGTATATAAATTTTAATATTCAATATATCTCTCTATATACATACATATTAATGCATATATATGTTATTTTCTTAATATTCACAATATCTTTGTAAGATGGACCTTCTAAATTTCATTTCAAAGTAGCTGAGCTCAAATTGCTCAGCATCAATGAGAACTTGTGCCCCTATGTTGAGGTTGACAGTTCCATTTCAGTTTTTATTATTCCATATATAAGTTAGGAGAGTGGGGATCTTTTGCTCTAATTGAGACACACTGACACAGGATAAAGTCAGAGCTGTTGGAGGCTAACATCAGGGGCAGTGATGAGAAATGGGACAGTTGGCTGACTTCATTCTTCCCCCTTCCCCACCCCACAAAACCCAATGTGGGTGCTTAGTTTGCATTGGGTTACTATAATAAAATACTCAAGGCTGAGTAACTTATAAAGAGATTTCTTTGGCTCACAACTTTGATAGCTGGAATGTCTAAACAATATGGTGCTGACATTCTAGCAGTGGCCCTCTGACTGCATCACATGTCAAAGAGACAGAAAGGGAGCCAACCATGTGCAGAAGGGGCCATGCATACAGGGTGGCCTTGCTGATAAGAATGTGCTCTCTCAGGCACTCACTCACTCCCAGAGACACAACCCACTCTGCTTGGAGACCAGCATTAATTTATTCAGGAGAGTGCAGCCCCATGACCTGACCACCTCCCACTAGGCCACACCTCCTAGAGTTCTGCCACCTAAACACCACATCAGTGTAGACTAAGTTTCTAACACACAACCTTTGTGGGACAAACCAAATCCAAGCAGAACAGAGGCCTTGTAGCTCTGAGAACTCACCAACTCTATGATCCGGCACAATTTCGTTGAGACCTACCCCCTTTAAACAACCACTTTGTGGAGGTGTGATGAACCAATGACCAGCTGTGTGTGTCACAGAGTGATTGAAAAGTAAGAAGTATTAAGATCACAAAGGCAGGGTTGTTCTCCCAAAAGACAAAGATCTCACTAAAACTCATTAACACTATCTCACTGACTAAAATAAAATTGATCTTATTAACTTAAAGTAGTTTAGATTGATGTGGGTTAATAACAATCTTATTTACTCCTCTTGGAAAACCTAAGATAAAGCCACTCTTCCTAACTCTGTTTCCAAGGTAATAAACTGAAACTTCTTAATTTCCAAGGTCAGACAACTATTAGATACAAGAAGGTTTCAAGCTCTGGCTTGTCTGACACCAATATCTATATTTTCCATAGCTATGTCAGCCAAAAACTGGCTCAAAGCTATTTAACTCCCAGGGTGTCCATATGTCTATCTTGTTTTCTCAGAACCTGAGCCAAGAATAGGTGAAGTAGAACCCAAGTATTCACCATAGTTTTTCCTACCTCAAGCCACATGTCACCACACGACATGAGAGGGAATATAGAATTTTCCAATTTCTTTTCTCACCTGAGTCAGCAGATGGCCCAAAATGGCCATGGATGAGAAACAGCTGAACATGTTTCACATCCTTGTAGAGCCCACTTTGTAAGGTTGTAGGATTATCTGTGGTTGCTGGCATTTCCTTTTGCTAAAATATAACTTAAGATTAAAAAAAAAAACTAGTGAGGAACTGAAAAGTTAGCTACATGACTTGTGAATTCAATAATGTTTCTATACAGCAATGGTACTTCATCTTCTGGCTTTAAGTAGATTGTCTTTTTTTAGACAAAAAAATGTATCCCTTTGAAAAATCACAGCAACCTAACCCTTGTGGGATGGAGGTCAGGTTGTTAAGTTCTTTGGATTTGGGGAAAATACAGAGTGTGTGTGATTGGTAAATCATTTTTGGATGAAAATGATTTACCCAAGACAAACGCCATGTCTATTCTATTATCTCCATCCCACATTTCATTTTCAATTGACATTTTAAACCTAAAATTAGAAGTTATGCAGGCATTATCTTTCCATCCTATAATCTCAGCCAGGTGATTTTTTTAATCTTTGAGACTCTTGGATTTTATTTGAGCAAGAACAGTCATTCATCCAGGGTACCACCAAACAGAATGACAGCATCAAACAGAATCTGGTTGGTCTGTTGTTTCTCATTCCTCTCCTTTAGCAATTAAAGGACACACACAATTCACACTTTGAGGTTCCTCCTCTTACACTTAGGGAATAGGGCTTTATCATTCTGGAATCTAGGTGTTAAGGGACCTCCATCCTGTTCAAACTGGTCCCCAGGTTGCTTCTCTGTCTCTTCACAAAAGGTCTGTTGCCTTTGAGTGTCCGCCTAGAGGAGCTTCCCAAATCTACTGAGTCTATCTGTGTTCTCTGCATTGCAGGATTTTTAGAATTGTACTTGCTTCTCATTCAATCGTCTATCCCACACTGTATCATCTCTCTGTGTCAGGACTTGTATGAGACTTTAGGAATAGTCACCAGGTTAGTCAAAAAGACAGTGGCCCAGCCTGCCTGGAGTTCTCAGCCAGAATTCATAGTACCTGAGACCAAAATACCTAGCTCTCTGCAAAGCAAGAAAGAAAGTGGAGAAGGCAAAAATGTGCAATGTAAGATTTTTTTTCTAAAATAGGGAATAGAGTTTGTAAATACTTGTGAGGTTTAAAGGTACAGTCCCTGCACAGTGTTTTGGAATACATCTCAGACATGTGTACAGGAGAGAGATCTCAGCTCTGGTGAGGAAAACTCACCCCAGACCCCTGGCCTAGATTTTTGCATCTGCTTTCCTCTTATTTGCATCTGATCATTTTTCCAGAGACAGATGTGATGGGGAGGAACTGCAGATGCTTCCCTCAGCCACTTTGCAACTGTCAGTCTCCCTTTTGCCTTCCTCTGAATGGTTCTAAGATGACATCCTTAGAAAGCAGATTACATTCCAAGGATTTTGAGACAGAAAGGACTAGCATTCAGCTCTAACTTCACCCCTGAACACGTCTGAGGTCCAATTTTGTCATGAGAAAGGCATGCCTGGACAAGTGAAAAACCTTTTCAGCATTATTGTGGAATACAAATGATATAATATCCATAAAAGCCCTCCAGCAGTTAATATATATCATTTCTTTATTCAGTCTGACTTTGAAATAGTCAAAGCTATATGTCCATTTTAGTGAAAACAAGAAAAATTTCTTGCTTTCATACTTAACTATTTCTCATGAATTTCTATGCAGCTAATGTTTGAAGTCACAAGATTCATATTTAAGGTGGAAATTCTCTTTTGCTCTATTTCATCCTAATTACTACCAAATTTCCCTTTCCTTCCTTCCTTTTTTTAAAACTATTCTCATTTTCCCTGATGGCAAAAATCTAGTGATTCTCATCTTTAATCATGAGCAATTAAGTCACAGTGAAATATCTCTTCACCTCTGCAATACATGGGAACCTCATATTTAGCCTTATGCAACTGATAATTTAAATAAAGGAGTAAAATATCAATTAAGATATATTAAATCAATTTTAATATCTTTTCATTCCAGAGAATTATATATCTATATCACTGATATCTACTGTTAAATACATGAATACACACACACATATGCATATGTGCACTACAGATGGTATTTAATATAAGTTTAGTCTTATAATAACCATAATGTAGCAGTGAACATTTTTTACTTTTATAAGTTATATATGTAAAAGAATGCTTAATACATTATAAAATATGAGGCCCAACTTAGTACTTAGAAATCACAAATCTCCCATTAATTTCAAGTAATGGTGATATATAAAACATATACATTTAATAGTGCAATATTTGAGCCTGAATACATACCAAGGAAAAACTGTGGTGTGCTGGTGATCTTAACCCAGTAAGCTTCAAGTTTTCATATCTGCAACCATAATAATTATTTCAAAGTTACCATAAATGGGATATTTGTGTGTGCCGCATCTTGTTTGTATAGATGTTCTGCATCTGGGACAATGAGAACACATAGGTTAAAGGACCTTATAGCTCTTTCCCACTCTACATAGGTCAGGAGTGACGCCAGTGCATTTTTGAGTGCTTGTTATCTACTGTATAGTATGCTAATGGCTTCATGATCCTGTTTCCTTCTAGTCTTCCATAAGCCCCTTTTTAAAAGTGTTAATTGAAGCCTAGCATGGTGATACACACTTGTAATTCCAGTACTTGAGAAGCTGAGACAGGAGAATCAGAGGTTTGTGGCCAACCTCAGCTGCTTAGTGAGGTCCTCCGCAACTTAGTGAGACCCTGTCTCAAAATAAGAGATAAAATAGGGCTGGGGGTGTGGCTTGGAGGTAGAATGCCCTTCAGTCCCCAGTACCACAAAAAGAAGTGTTAATATTCCAACTTATAGAATAGGAAACTATGTTTCTCCAAACTAACTACCTCTCTTACAGTTGGTAAGTAGGGGAGCAGAGGCTCTCTGCTATTTGAACCTAATCCATTCACTTTTCTACTTCCCACTCTTCTTTTAGTTAAAAAAAAAAAAAAAACTATCACAAATCATCAATAAACATTTATACCAGTGAACAAGGCCTCTGTTAACCTGAATTCAAATTGGTTAATGTGAAAACCTAATTTTCTCTTCATAGCAATGCATCAGGATGAGTGTTATGACATTTAAAACTTAGAAGCAAGTGTCAGGCATGAGGCAATCCTCCTTCCTTCCTTCCTTCCTTCCTTCCTTCCTTCCTGCCTTCCTGCCTTCCTGCCTTCCTGCCTTCCTGCCTTCCTGCCTTCCTGCCTTCCTGCCTTCCTGCCTTCCTGCCTTCCTGCCTTCCATGGTGCTGGGGATAGACCCCAGGACCTTACACATAGTATGCCCTTGCTCTACCACTGAGCTACCCCCACAGCCCGAGGCAGTCCTTTCTTCAGGGCCCAGCCTTTCTTGGGCACTTTACAGACTAAATTTCTCAGCCTCTGTCCTTGTTTTCCATCTGTTCTTGTCTTTGCAAAGCAGAGCAGATGTAAGTAGTAGAGTTCTAAGCCCTTCAAGTAGATTTCATGCACCACTGACCTAAAACATTTCTCCTTGGTCTTGAGGTTGATGTGAGAACGTCAAAAAACACTTCCAAATTAAATGTGGAAATGTGTTGTATGCTGGTTAATATGATCACAATATATGCAAATGGTAAACTGTGTCACCACTGTAGCCAGAACTTTGATTCAAAACGGGACAGCATGATTGTGAGTTTTATATTTCCTTGTGCCATGTGTGGGCCCAGAAGATCCCAAAGAGAAAGCATAGATTGTCAAACATGCATTGGTCATTATGGTCTCCTAATAGGTGGCAAACATCAGTGCAGAGCTAACTGGACTTGTCTGTGTTCTGCTGTTCCCAGTGTGTGCTAGTGGCATCTTGGAAGTAGAGCTGAGTCTGTGAGGCTTTGTGTAGATGGGGCTTTGTGTAGATGGGGCTTTGTATAGATGGGGCTTTGACAGCACTGAGCTGACAGGACCTGCATTCAGAGACCCTCACCATCAATGGTCAACTGACTCAAATTGTGCTGTGAATGAGCTAATTCAAAGGGAGCTCCATTAAATTTGCAGGTGATCAGTCAATTAATTAGATACATATGATGGGCTTCAGCCATTTCCTTTTGAGGTTGTTGAAGCTCTACAGGCATAAAAGTGAGAAAAGGACAAAATATACCTGTGGATAATCTAACAACTGTATGACTCCATGAATGATGGGAATCTCAGCTGATTGAGGGTCTGAACTTCTGAAATCACCCATAGATTCTGTCACTGTCCAAGAGAGTGTGCAAATAGCAAGCATGGGAAACATTCCTATGCACATATGTCACTTTAAAGATTCCTTCTTTAGCTGTAAATGTGAATTCACTCATTAAAAGAATTATAAGGGATGTTAAAGGTAATTTGATTTTACTCTTCTTTCTATTAAATGCTTGAGCCCCCAACCCTTGTCATACTTTCTAGGTATATTAATTCCTGAAATGTTGAATTTAAGATCAGCCAATTCCTGACTGGTGACAACCAGGATCAGAGGCCTTTCCTGACCCATTGCCTGATCTCTCTTTTCTGCTTGATTCTGCCAATATTGAGAATTTCTCCTCTATTATTCTGAAAGTTGGCTGATTGATATCAGCCATACTGGTTCTCTGGCCAGTTCTCCTGCAGAGGCCCAGGCCTTTCCATGCAGATATGTTTATTATCAGCTACCTTGAGGAAGACAGCAAGTCATTCCTAGATTGGTTTAGTTACTCCTTTATCACACTAATGTTCATTATCGTCTAGCTCTGTGATGGTTACATTTTAACAAAGCTCCTCCTGACAAGAGCCCTGGCTGGTGTAGGAAAGATGCCAAAAATGAAAATGAGGAGGCCTAATCATTTTTTGGACTCTGCTAGTGGAGCCAGACAGCACATTCATCAGTGGATTTCCAGCAGAGGTTAACCTCCTGCACACTGTAAATGAAATCTGCAGGGCATAGAGGCTGCAAATGTCTGAGTTCTCCATTTAAATCACTTTAAGCAAAACATAGATTATTTGAGCACATCTTTTGCAACCTCCATGCCCAGTAGTAATTTTGCAAAATTACTGGGAATCTATTTCAGGGCAAACTTGGCATTTGAATTAGGTGGTTTAATTAGCATCTTGACTGCATGCAGTCAACAGCAGGAAAGGAAGGACAGGGGGAAATTACATCAGATTATTTTTGTTGAATAAAAAGTAAACAAAAAGGTAATGTGCTGTAAAATAGCCCCACATGATTTTAAAGCAAAATGACACACACTTTCTTGGAATCAGAATGGCAAACTTATTTATTTATTTATTTATTTATTTATTTATTTATTTATTTATTTATTTCATGTTCTTGGGGATTAAACCCAGGAGTCACATCCCCAGCCCCTTTTTATTTTTTGTTTTAGACAGGGTTTCAGTAGGTAGCTGAGAGTCTAAGTTGCTAAGGCTGGCCCACATACGGGGATCACAGGCATGTATCATCATACTGGCTTAAGTTATTATTTTGATGCCTGGCGATGTTTGAGAAGTATGAGTTAGGTTTGCTTTCTTTTCATAATTTATTAGTGCATTGCAGTTATACATCACAGTGAGGCTCCATATGTTAAAAACATACACATATACAGTTCTTTATGTGTTTTCCTCCACATCCCTCCTGGTTATCTTCTCCTTCCTCCCCAAATGAGTTAATAAGATTGGTAATAAAACCTTCATATATTGCTGTAGTTATTACTTTAACTTTTTCCTTCCCTAGTCCTCCCCCTTCCCCTCTCTCCCTCTCACCCCTAAGTCCCTTCAACTACTCTCCTCTCCTCTAAGTTTCCTATTTTCTCTATACCTTTTACAAATGAAAGAAAACATATACTAAAATAATCTTTTTAAATCTTCTTAGGATACTCACAAAATTACCCTTCTTCTGGACAGAGAGGTCCACAGACACTGCCCTACTCTTGCAGCTATGTTCACACAGATGCCAAAGGGGTGCTCACACACATGCCTCCTCCCACCACTGCTGAATTTTACCTGTCATTCAAACCATCACTCAACACTCACTTCTACGTGGTGTGAAGATGACTTTAGCTTCAAATGTTACCTATAGCTTGAGAGTTCCCACCATATCCCCATTAAGCCACACAGTAAAACAGTAATGTCATTTATTATTTTTACCTGTGTCAGGCAGGATTCTCAGCACTTGACTTGCATGGTTTCCCTTAACCTTCACAGAAGCCCTAATAGGAATGTGCTACTATTGTGTCCTAATTCACAGGTGGGGAATTAGGCAAACAAAGCACCAGTGTCTTGCCCAGTGTCACAGCTAGCAAATGGCAGAGTTGGGTTTGAACCCAAATCATAGTGCCTGAGCAGTACATTATGTTATGAGATAGAAACAGTGCTGATTTGAAAAGCAAGATCTCCAGTAAGAATGCTAAACTTTCTGACCTAATAAGGATAAAAAAGATGATACATGCTAAGCATGATCTTTTATCATGAAGCATCTTACTAAGTTCTATTTCTATGCACAGTTAGATGTCTGGGATGTCTTAGCTCAGCTACTGCTTTGCACACCTGTGTGTGTGTGTGGGGGGGCGGGGGATCTGTGTCTCATCTATCCCATTGGTCCCTATGGGTCCTGACAGTGTCATCAAATTAGGCTCTTAAAATACCTGTGGAAACAGAAGACATGAAGGAGAAATTATCTCAAAACAATAAATATTTTTTAAACAGAACTTGGAAAACAAAGTACATTTCAAAAAACCCTTAATTTGTCATGCCAAATTTCCACAAAAGTCTTGCCAAATACTTGTAATCAAGTTTACCTAGCTCAGCATTTCTCTATGCCTCAGAAACTGAAATATGTCCTTTGTGAACAGTCCTCTAGTTTTTTGATAAAGCAGATAAATGATCAATATATTTGCAAATGATTAGAAAAAGAAAAACTATTTTTTACAACTATATTTAGCTCACTGCATTATTTAAAGTGAAAAAGTTAGGCTGTTCTTTCCCAATATAATATATATTCAAGTCTGTTTCCTTAATGGCATCATACAGAAGATATGTAATCAGAAAATTTTGATAGAAAATTAAGACAATATTTAAAAAAGGAATTATTCTCTGGAATTGTTTTCTCTTCCCTCCTCCCCCTGCTAAAATGTTCTTTAATGAATATATTTTAAAGATTTTTGTTTAATTTAAGATTTAAAAAACAATGACGGGGTAGATTGTGAAAAAGTTCATTTTATGTTTCTAATTATCAAAACATTAGGTCACCCTTTTTCTGTAGTTAAATATTATATGACATAATATCCAAGAGACTGTGTTTTTGACATTCTGTAAACATATTTTTTGTGTATTGCTCTTATACTGAGAAGAACTCCCAGATTCTCAGACAGGCTTTAGCCACCATCAGAAAGCATAACAGACAGTGGAAGGGCAGGGTGTTAAACTCTGTGGAAGCTGGCTTTCACCAATACCATGGAACTAGCCTGCACTGTCAACAAAGAGTAGGTGGTTACAGGATAGGACTCTTACTGGCTTCTTCTCATTCCTCCTCTGATGAGGCCACTGCCTAGAGCTCCGATGAAGTTTGGATATTGGTTTTACTGCAAGGAGAACAGTAGTTCCACATCCCAGTGCTACAAACACATGTGTACTGGCCTGTGGAATTCTGGGCACACTCTGGGAGCTTGTCAGGTATGATGATCCTATGCAGAAATGAGCAGAAAGCTTTGTCATTTTAGGGGCAGTTATGAAAATGAGTCTTTGGAGACTTTATTTACCTCCGTATTCAATGATTTGAGCAGTCCCTGTGTAGAAGAAATCCTTTGTACACAAGAAACATAAGATAGGTATGGCTTAATATGAAGAAGAGTATAAAATGGTCACAGAAGATATAAAAAGGGCACAGTAATTTTATTTAGAGAAGTTGGTTCTGAGCAGGAGCCCAGGCACTACTGCTATCTACCCCAGAGAGCTAGCTACTTAACATCTCTGAAATTCTTTTCCCTTAAAAGTTAGGATAACAATGTCATCTAGACTCAGGGAGAATAAAAATACTGAAAGATAAAACATTTAGGAGGCATGGCAACATTAGAGAGGAGTACTCAAGGAATTAATATAGACTATAGCCTTCCTCCAGAAATATCCAGCAGGAACTGAAAAGGACCACAAACTTATGGAATTTTTCCAACAAAGGGACTCTATGAAAAATAAAAACATATACTGTTTTCCCCCACAGTCTGTGAAAATATTCATGGACAGCAATGAATTAAGCAAACTTCCTAAATCCAGATTATAGGAAATATGAAGGTGGAAATATTAAAGGTGGAAATATGAAGACAAAGTGATAATAATGCATGTCTTTTCAGTTTATCTTCTGGAAACATTTTTTTAACCTACATGGAGGATTACAGTTAGCTAACGTGCAGACACCAGTCAGGAGAGTGTGAATGAAAGAGAGCCGCAGCATGTGGATTCTTAAGTAAAACTTTCACCAGCAAGTAGAAGACACAGGGGAGAGAGGTTTTTGTGTCTATAGAACTTCCTAAGGGAGCTGCTGCCAAATGAATACCCCCAAGAAGTAGTGACCTTACCACACAGATGTGTGCTACAGTTGAAGGTCAGCTGAGCAAGCCTTGGGTAGGGAAGTTGCAGGGCGCTTTCACATGCAGATTGAAGAATTGAACTGCAAAGGGTTCCTCTCCAGTGATTCCTTTGCACTGCCGGCTTAAGAGCTTGGGATGGAAGAGATGGATCTGTGACTAAGGACATTTAAAACTGATAGAGTCTTCAATGGGAGGCTTAACCATGGAGACAGATATCAGAATGAAATGAGTTTTTCAAAAATGGCCTTGTTTCCTAGGTAGACACAACCAGACATCGCCTCTTTGTGGATAAAGAGAAATGAGACTTTTGGCAGGTGTTCCAGTGGATATGTGATTTCACATGCACCAAAGGGAACTCAAAGAATAGGAGCCACCAATGGGGATCCACTGCCTCTCACCAGGAGTGAAAGGGGAAGGGGCCTACAGCAGCAGAGCTCAACTCCAGTCAGGAGCCAAACTCCAGATCCCAAATGAACTAGGAATAAAAAGAAAACAGGAGGGGTGAGGAGGGTTGAAAGGCAGAGAAATGGAAATAAATAGGTAATTCTAGGAAACAGCAACTCGAAAACCCTTTCAATATACAATGGGCAGGTTTCACATTACAAAATCCTTGATCATAAAGAAAAGTAGAAAAGAGATTTGTCAGTCATAGTCTTGTCACCTAAAGAGAGCTACAATTCATCTTTGTATGATTTCCTATTGCTAGTCATTTCCTGTGTGAGAATTTGTAGTTGAGTTTTAATGACCAATTTTATAATTAATTTTTATATGAATCCAGAATGTTTATCTTGGTTATTTTAAAACCCTTAAAAATCACAATCTTTGTAGCTATATAGTATTCCTTAAATGAGTGCACATTAACTTATTCTCTCATTCTTCTGTTGTTGGACAATAAGGTTTGCTTTCATTATTTTTACTATTCAAAACTTTTTAGAATACATTTTTGTTCATAAAGCTTTTCTTTTTCTGTAAATTATACTACTTTCAATAGAATTATAGGGTATGAATAGAATCAAGGTTTTCATTTATAATGTTGAGATAAGTTTCCAGTTGCATTTGGATCAGTACATGCAGTGTATGGCTTTTTAGCACTTGTCTAAGGCAGGTTATGTTAGTTACCATAAACTTCCTTTCAGGATAAGGTCTGAGAATTAGTCATTAATCTGTCTCCTGAGAAAAAGAACACACAGCACTTTGCAGAAAGCTGCTAATTAATCCTCCCCACTCACTAGTGAAAGAGGGAGTTAGAAAAGTCTCCAGTGCATGATGACTAGGGAACATGCATTAATCCATTTGACAGACAACAATTCAAATTCCACAGATATAGGAGAGCCCTTCTGCTAAATGATTAGCATTTCTTCTGAAAATGGACCAACTGGCTCCAGAGTCTTCCTGGAGGATTCTGAGCCACTGCATTTGCTATGTCCAGTGTCTGTTTGGGATCACAGGAGAACCCTGAGTTCTAGTTCGGGTCTCTTCCTTCTCCCCTGCATATTCTCCAGGCCTAAACCATTTTGTGCATGAATCCTCTACAGCCTCAATGTAAAGATGGGATTTACATCATCTTGGAGACTATATTTGAAAGTCACAGGTCCTATTTCCCGTCAGATTTTGCTTCCTTCTGACTGTGAGCATTACTTGATTTCTTCAGCCTGGTTCTTTTCCCTTTATAATAACAAACACTAGTTTCCACAATGAGGCAGAATTTTCTTGATTTTATATTTTCATAAAACAAAGTTCATGAAGCCCTGGGAGGGTTACAATTGTGTGTGTGTGTGTGTGTGTGTGTGTGTGTCTGTGTGTTGTTTTTTGGAAGTAATTTCAAACTTACTTAAAAGTATTAAAAATAAATAAAAGCATATCAAAATCATTTCATATACCCTTTTCCCAGTCTCAACAATTAATAGCATTTTAACCCATTTATTTTATCATCTTCTATGGTTCTATCAGTTGCTTAACCAATATATAACTTCTTTCTCATCAGTAAATGGTCCTTCCCCTAAATATTTAAATGTGTATTCAATTTCTGCATGCATGATAAAGTATCAACTTAAAAACTAGAGAGATATCTGTCCTTTGGTAAAAAGTGACCTCTAGACATAAAGTATATACCAGGGCTACTATGTCAGGAACTTGGAGGAATCTTCAACCTGTGTTAGTTAGAAAAGACACTCAGACGCTTTCTCAGAGACACCTGCTATTACCTGAATGAGACATAGGATTTAAACTACCATGTGCTTTCCTTTACCTAGCGTACTTTTTTCATTTTCTATTCCTCCTTCATATCATACTTTCCCTTACTGAAAATACTTATACATATTTAAGAAATCAATTAAGTATCTCATTATGGAACTTTCTCTGAACTTATCCCTGGTAGAAATTTTCTTTATAACAATGCATATCATTTTCTTTTCTTCTCTGCATTCTTTTCTGTCACATGGTGGGTTTCCCAAAAGGAGAGTGTAGTGTTATTTTATTGTCGTTTGTATAGTGGAGTGAGTGGCACAGTTTAGATAGCTCAGAATACTTTTGAAGAGGCTGGAGGTGCAGCTCAGTGGTAGAGCACTTGCCTAGCATGTGCATGGCCCTGAGTTCCTTCCCTAGCACCACTGAGAGAAAAATAATACTTTTGAATCATACTAACATAAGTCATCTGCTTTTATCAGCTTACATCCTTAGTGTTCTTCTGTTTAATCATTTACCTTATCCCTGGTGACTATGACTTAGTTCACTGAATGCTTGTAAATTCAGCTCTCACTCTCTACAAGCTCCTATGACGATTGTCTGGATGGGAATTTATACCAGTTAGGAATGCTTGTGGCTGCAACACAAGAGAGCCTGCAGTTAAAACATCTGGGTATAAGGTATTTAGTCTTTGATACAGTGGCTTATTGACTTCTAGCTCTTCGGCTTGTTGTATCTTTTTATTCTGCCATTCACAAACTTGTCACAAGATAGCTACTGCAGCGCCAAGCAGCACAATTTTATATAATCATATTTAAAGAAAAAGATAGGTCACATAAATATGCTTAGTAGCAAGAGGAGTTGGGAAATTAAGTACTTGGCAGAGGAAAATAGAATTTCCATGATTGTTTTAAATCAATCATTCATCCTGTCTGAACTGGACCCATTATCATCATAAACAAAATCAACTTTGTTAGCAAAGCAGGAGAGAGATCAGCTCTAGGATAGCAAGATGAAGTTGTATGACATACTCACAAATCAATATACCATTTAGGGATGCAATCTAAAACTCAAATGATCCAATAGATTTTGAGAGGGTGAAAAAGCAGACCAACACAATGTTATTAATCAGTCCGTGGAGAGTGAGAGAAAACAGGTGCATTCACTATGTAGAGGTAATTAGGATCAGGGAGGCCCAGCAAGGTTTCCAGGTGTAGACCAGCAGTGTAGGAGTGGACACATTCAGATTTCCAAACAGGAACATGGCAGCAGGCTGGTACATAAAAATATTTTGGCTCTCCACCAGCTTATCTGAAGCTTATGCCATTGGGTACTCTTCTCATAGATGTTATTAGGAAAATGGAGGCTGTTGGGAAACTGGATATTTGGACTTGTTCATGTACCAAAATATACTGTGAATGTCCAAGAAGAGATTGTGGTGGCCAGCATTTCCCCAGCCCACTGGACCATAGTTCCTTTTGTCTACAAAGACCAACTCCATGTGCTTCATTTAGCTACATACCTTCTGTTGAGTTCTGTCTAAACATCTAAGCACTGGACTAGGAGTCAGATAGATCCCCCACATTACAAAAGAGAGTACCTAAGAATAAGCCATATTCAAAGTAGAGGTGGAGCTCTCCTTTTTTTTTTTTCAGGAGTACATTGGGAGCAGCATCTTTTCATACTTGAGCTGTTAATTTAAAGAAGGATTTTAATGAGAAAGATAGAACAAGGTACAAAGACAGTTTTGACAATGTGTATGTACATGTGTGCTTATGTATTAATACACATATGTATGTATGTCTGTTTGTATTACACAAAGAAGGAAGTAATGGAGCACTTTTATTATTTTTGGGGATCTCCAGACCAGATATTTATTCGTGATTCCAATTAGCATGTCTAGTTTTATAATAATTTGCATAATGCATATTTAAAAGTTCAACTATAATAGACTTTTATAATATATTTAGGTATTCTATGAAATGCACCTAGACAGAGCTGATGCTTTCTCCACAATATATGAAATCATTTGTTTAGAGGAATACAGTCAGGATGTCTAACAGAAATCTGTTCAATCTCCTGTCTTATAAACAAGGTCAATCACTGAGTAGAAAGCCCTTGGGAGAGACTGTACAGAAGCAGTGGGTGGAAATAGTGCATATCACACTGGCTAATCAGCAAGTCCTTAGTCATTTGTCTTCCACATAGGGAGCACATGGAAGGTGGAAAAAGTGTTCTACATTATAATGTTACATTGTTATAAATCATGGGGGGGGGCAGAAAACAGGACAGGCAATCTTAGGCAGCCCCAAATTATAGAAAAGAGAACGAGATTGGGATGAGAAGGAAAGAGAATAAAGAAGGTCATGTCCTGCTCATTTAGACACTGGGAGAACTACTGGGTAGATATGTTAGTTTAAATTGATCTAGAACTTTCTTCTTAACAAGTAACAAAAAGAACACTTGAATCTTTGAAATTTATCAAGGTCACTTTGAGCTGATATAGAAATATATTGTTAACAAAATTAGAAAGTATGTCTATTATCTTTGTAATTTACAGAGGTAATCACAAGATGGCTAGGAAGTACTTAGTGCAAGACCTAGACCTGTGTAGCTTTCTTTATGTGAAACCAATTCCAAGAAGTTCGTTGACATGAATGTTCAGAAAAGGCCAGTGTAACCATCACAACCTTAGCTTCTCTGGAATCTCTTACTATCGTTTTCATTTGGCCTTTTTTCCTTTGTTCCAGGATTTCTGTTTAATCCCCATTCCCATTGTCTCAAAACTTATATGTTTACTTGAAAGCTACTCTCCTGAAAATTTGTTTCAGTAAATTGCAAACTCTGGAACAACCCCAAATTTACTCATTT
Source organism: Graphiurus murinus (assembly GCA_004027655.1). NCBI lineage: Eukaryota > Metazoa > Chordata > Mammalia > Rodentia > Gliridae > Graphiurus > Graphiurus murinus. The sequence goes on from PVLC010000405.1 coordinate 18,632, forward strand.
TGCCTGGCTTTCGCTACTTTTGTAATACTAGGATTCTGTAATTTGGTGGGAGTTGTCCATCCCCTGTCATCTGAGTTGTCTACAGGGATGGAAAAATGTCATTTCGTTGGATGGGGAGGACTCAAGATCTCCATTTTTGTGGGGGAAAGTGGACCTTCTCACCTGAGCTTCATCTTTTTCATGGACTGAATATTTTTCTGCCATCATTATTTGTCTGCTCTCCACCCCACATATATACATGGCAGATGCTGAATAAAAGCCATTACTTTAGAACAACAGATTAGACATCCATATTATTAATTATAGTGTAACAGTATGAACGTCACAAAATAAAACTAGAACTTTTCTCTGCTTTATTCTCTTTCCTTGTCCAAAAAAAACCCTGCAGTCTTGGGGCCTCAAGCACTGGGATTGCAGGCATACGCCACCACGCCGAGCCAGTCTTGGGGCTTCAAGGTAGAGCAAGACAGTCTGTGCTCAGGATGGTTGGGGGTGGCAACTTCAGGGAGTTAGCCTTGGGCTATGGAGCCCAAATGAGAGAAAAAGTCCACACAATGGGGAAGGGGAGGAGGTATCCACATGTGACCTGCTCAGTGCAGAGTGAGGGACAAGCGGTGGTAGCAACACCAGAAAACTGGTCATATATAGGACTATTAATTCATAAGTAAATACATTAAGGGTGATGGAACCATGTTTCTCACTGTAGGAACAGGTAGGTACAAACAAGGAAATGGGAAAGTTAGGGTGGCTCATGTAGTCTGGGATTGGGATTGCAGCTATTGATCTGAACCCATTGTTTTCTTTCTTTTTTATTTTTTTATTTTTTTGCTGTACCGAGGATAGAACTCAGGGACATTCTACCTCCGAGCTATACCCCCAGCCCTATTTTGTATTCTTTATTTTGAAACCAAGTCTCACTAAGTTGTGGAATGCCTCACTAGGTAGCTGAGCCTGGCGGCGAACCCAGATCCTCCGGTCTCAGCCTCACGAATGCTGAGATTACAAGCGTGCGCCACCACGCCCAGCTCTGAACCCATTGTTTTCAATCAATTCAGATAGATCCATAAATATATGTAGTTGTAAACATGATACATGATTTGTGTGTGTGTGTGTGTGTGTGTGTGTGTGTGTGTGTGTGCAGGTGCATGTGTTATACATGCGTTCCTTAGTTTTGTCAACTTTTAAGAGACTTCATTATTTTTGGATTCTAAGTACCATTCTTCCCCCAAAGAAATAACATTGCCTTGGAGAATTGACTGATTCATACAAGAAGTACAAAAACAAAACAAACAAATAAGCAAACAATGTCTTTTTGTACCAGAAAGCAAGGAAGTTCTCAAAAAATGATGAAGATTCTACATATAAGATATGTGTCTACCTTATTTTACTTATATCATATCCTCCAGATTCATCTATGTTATAGCAAATGGTAGTTCTCCTTCTTAAAGTCTGAACAGTATTCCATTGTATGTCTTTCATTATCCATGTATGGACACATACTATCTCTGTGTGTCTCTTTATGTATCCATTCATCTATATTTTGGCTACTATGAACATTGCTGAGATAAATATGGGAGTGTAGGTCCCATATACTTATGCCATTTTCTGCAAAGATATACCTAGAAAAGGGATTGCTGGATCAATTGGTAATCCAATCTTTTTAGGAACTTGTGTACTATTCTTCATGGTGGATGTACAGATCAGATCTACTTTCGCACCAGCAGTATACAAAATTTTCTTTTCTCTATTACCGTCACTAACACTTGTTATCTTGTTTTTTTTTTTTTTTTTTTTTTGAGACTGAGAATATGAGAATAGAGGTTACCAGGGGTAGGTGAAAAGATATGAAGATATACAGGTCAAAGGATGCAAAGTATCAGATATATAGAATAAGCAATTCTAAAGATCTTTTCTTTTATTTATTTTTTCTTTTTAACAATACTGGAGATTGAACCCAGGGATATTCTACCTCCAAGCTACACCTCCAGCCCTATTTTTATTCTTTATCTTGAAATAGGGTCTCGCTAAGTTGCAGAGGGCCTCACTAAGTAGCTGAGGCTGGCCTTGAACCTGAGATCCTCTTGTTTTAGCCTCCCAAGTACTGAGATTACAAGTGTGCACCACCACACCTGTGTGCCAATCGAAAGATCTAATGTGCAGCTGAAGGACTTTATAATAATGGTTTGATGAATGGAGGAATTTTGCAAAATGACAAAGTTATAGCTGCTCCTGAGGGAAGGAAAGGCGGGGTAGGGTATTACTGTAGAGATGAAGTATGTTTCACTCTAGTAACTATATACATATATGTAACATATGTGGTTACATATATGCTAGTATGTTTCACTCTGGTAACTATATACATGCAACATATATGGTTACACATGTGTGACCACACATACATGTATGCATCATAACATCACATATCATATATGTATGTGTGTACATATTTGTACACATATGTACATATTTGTTACCTATATGTAACCATACATACATATGTGTATGTATGTATTGTAACATTTTTGATCTCTTAAATATACAGTTAAATTTATTTTTGCAATGGCAAGGCTATATTAAGACATATGCCTGCTAAAAAAGACTCAGTTTGAGAAACATTGGAAAAATTGATCAGTATAATAAATAATAGTACTAATAGATTACACTCATTGAATAAAATGGGAAAAAATAAATCCGTTTTGACATTAATACATCAGTGAGTAAAATAAATATTTGATAAGAAACAGCAAGCACATGAACATAGTTTCAGAGAGCCTTTTCACAAAATACTTATTAATTACAATAGGAAAGAGTAAATTTATTGTGGTAAAGCCTGTCACCCACTGTTTTCATCAAGCAATCAAGGTAACCGTCCCTGGAGGTGGGATAAATCTTATTAGATAAATGAGAAGAATATGACATCACATCAATAATGTATAATCTGAATCTAATCATGAAGGAACATCATGGATACCCAAATTGAGATATCTTTAAGCAAATAACTGTCATGCAGTCTTCAAAAGTGTCAACATCATGAACATGAAGAGAAGACTGAGGATGTGTCTCCAGCAGAAGGAAATGAATGACCTATGACAGCTGTGTGCAACGCTCAATTCTGACTCATATCTTTGTCACAAAGGCTGTAGTGGGACAACTGGTGGCTCATGAGTGGAGTCTGAGGATGAGAAGATAACAGTGTAGCAGAGTTGACATCCTAATTGGGATAGTTGTATTATAGTCATGTATAAAACATTCTTGTGTGTGGGAAATATATGCTGAAGCTCTCAAGTGTAGCAGAGCATTAAGTTGGCATCTTATTCCCCCCAAATTTAGGAAAATAAAAAAAACCCTCTACTCTTTGTACTATACCAGAACTATCCGTTAAGTATATGGTTGTTTTAAAATCATAAAAAGTACTAGAGGAAAAGGAGAGAGAAGATATAGCGCTGAGTCTGTTGTGAGCATCATGGGCAAGCATTATTCCTGGTGAAATGAGTTTGCTGCAGAGACTTCTGGTACAATTGATAGAGGTTAACAGCAGCAACATGCTTATTTTCCACCACATGTTCAAAGGTGCAATTGATTGTTCCATGTATATTACATTTGGATTGGGGACTTAGAATTAATCTCAGCTTAATACAGTTAGACAGACTTGATTTTGAAATTTAGTTGTTTTGAACATAGGTACTCCTATGAAAATTAAAACATTATATTTCATGTTGTCCTTGGAACCATTTGGGTGATCTTTAAAATGCTCACTATTAAGTATTATTAACATCTCCTTCCCTTTGCCTGGTTGGACCTGAAGGCTGAAATGAATTGTGACTAATGCTCCAGCTGGTGTTCCCAAATTATGGCAAGGACTAGACCTCATCCATCCCTGTGAATGACTTCTTGCCAGACACCTGAGATCTGAGCATCCAAAATCATACTCTAAAGAATTCCTGAAATTGGAATTAAAAAACAAATCCATCGTATAACTATTAGCTTGGTGAACCAGTCAAAATGAAATCTTGTATTTGGAAACATTCCCTTGGACTCTATTGTTTCTACATGAAAAGATAAAATTGAATAATCTGCTCCTCAGTGTCACTTCAAGTATGGAGACCTGAAATTGAGTACAAGATACAATGATCATGGGCCATCCCTGCTGACATCACCAAATACCTTAGACTGGGCAGTTCACAAACCATGGAAATGTATTTCTCACAGTTCTTGAGAAGGGGAAAAGTCCAGGTCAATGGATTCGATGCCCTCTTGCTGGGTTCTTACATGGAGGAGGGGTGAATGGGCTACTTAGGCTTCTCTTTATAAAAACGCTAATCCCATGTATGAGGGTGGAGCCCCCAGAGCCTTATCACCCCACAAAAGCTTTGCCTGTTAATACTTTCATCTTAGGAGTTAGGTTTCAACATATGAATTTGGAGAGAAGACAAACATTTAGACCATAGCAACTATGCACTCATTTAAAAAAACTAATCTGGTTTTGTGAAACCAATCACTACCTCACTTGGCCAGTTGGAACCATTTTAGACAGCCTAGAGGATATGTTCTGGAAAGATGTTCAGATGATATGTCTCTTTCAATTTTTGTTGAAATTACTCAAAGCTACCAGAAGTTATGGACTTTTTAACATTTCCATTAAAACCCGGAGAAACTGTGCTTCTGTTCACCCAAATCAAAGTGTCTCCCCCATCCCTTTAAGACTTGTATCAACTGTAAATATTTCATGGTAATGACTGGAAGAGACCTGGGGTTTTACCCCTTTGAAGACACACTTGCGATTATTAAAACATTAAAGTTATAGATATTTATGCCAATTGGTCTCATTTGTAAAAAATAAATCAAACACTAGACTCCATAGTAATCTTTCTTAGGATCACCTTCAGAGTCTTACCAATGTTTTATTCTAAACTCAAATTCAGATTTAGGTATTAGCCAGTTTTCTCCAAGGACTAGACAGGAGTGGATTTTTAAACTCATCCCTGGGTCTAGACTGCACTATTAATTGAAATATAGCTAGGACACATCTTATCCATTTTACCTGAAGATGGGTGTATTAAGTGTTGACTAACTAGGTGTTTGCAAAACACTCTGAAGAAACAAATGCAATAAAAGTGTTAAGTATAATTATTATTATAAAATTATAGCAGAATCATTTAGACGAGACATTTCAAAGCTCTTCATTAGACACGATTAGATATTATGTTTATTAGTTCATTAAGCTCCACTTCAAATGCCAGATAAATAAAATACATTATTAATATGTCATACACTAAATGGAATAATGCACACAGACGTATTACTCTTAAAATGCCTTGCAAATATTAACTAATCCCTGAATACTCTTTTTGAGGACAGATTGTATGACATAGCAGGAACTGTTAACAGTAATTTTATTTATTGTAATATGAATCTTTACTATAAAACATAAAATTTTTAAAAATTTCAAAATTTTTTATCTGAATTAATAATTGCTTATTTTAAAAGGTAGATAAGAGTAAGTATGGAAATTAGAATAATCACTGATCACTAAATTACCTGTATAAAATCTATGTTTATGTTGTAAAAAAAAAAAATCACTTGAGTCTTCCAGGTTTATATTTCTGAGCTCCTGTGCCCATGTGTGCATCTGTGTGTATATATGTGTGTACGTGTGTGGATGCATATTATTTTCAATTAGTCACTATCTTATCTTATATAGGATCTTTTATACTACATTTCACTTGAAAATGTTAAATTGAAAATGTTAAATCTTCCCACATGATTTCTGGTCTTGAAATTACTATTTCTCTATTAAACACACACACACACACACACACACACACACACACACAACAAACACACAAGAAAAGCTTAGGACCTTGCACACATGACTAATTCTAGATATGTATAGGATAATATATCAGGTATATAAAATAATCCTGGGACACTGAATAACAGATGGTAAGAAAACTAGGTCCCATCAGGAGTACTTATGAGTCAACTTGGAGACAAAGCTCTATCCGACTCAGAAACCAAATGATCAAATATTGGACATTAATATTCAAGCATTAATAATAACTTTAATGAGCTAGGCATGGTGGTACACGCTTGTAATCCCAGTACTTGGGAGGCTGATACCAGAGGATCCAGGTTCGTGGCCAGCCTCAGCTACTTAGTGAGGCTCTCTGCAACTTAGTGAGACCCTGTTTCAAAATAAAGAATAAAAAATAGGACTGGGGGTGTAGCTCAAAGGTAGAATGCTCCTGGGTTCAATCCACAGTACCGCAACAACAACAACAACAATAATAATAATAATAATAATAATAATAATAATAACTTTAATGGATGAAAACTTATCACCTATGCTGAAAATACATGAGTGCACAATAATTTAAAAGGAAACAAAACAGATTTTTTAACATTGCAAGATGCTTGCAAATCAATTTATTGTTTAAAAAATCTAATGAAGAAGGAAAGAACCAAATACTTATTTTGATTTTAATTTCTCACCTACCAGTAGGTAACAAAATTATACTTGGAAAAGTTTTATAGAACTATTCCAACTGGCAAGTGAGAAAGAAAAAATAGAGTATCACTAGAGTCAAAACTCCAGGTGAAGTAATAGACAGCAACACTGATCATTAACAGCTGTTACACATCAGCACAGGAGAGTGAAATCAAAAGTCACAAGGTAAAGGAAAGCACACTACCCAAGAATTAGTACTGATGAGAACATAAACCCGTTTCTGATCAAAACTCTAGCTCCAACTACCAGTTTACAGAAAATACACACTATACAGGAATATATTAGGTAACATCTTCCACACAACTAACAAATACAAGATTGTGAGGGACACTACAGTAGAGAAAAACGGGTTCTTCCAGCAAAATATTAAAGAGAGAGATACAGATCTATATTAATAGCAGCACAAGTAACAATATCCAAATCATGGAACTAACCTAGGTGTCCATCAACAGATGAATGGATTATAAAATTATGGGATATATACACAATGGAATTTTCAGTCATAAAGCGCAAAATGATGTCATTTGCAGGAAAATGGATGGATGTAGATAATATTACGCTAAGTGAGATCAGTCAGTCACCAAAAAAGAAGAGTCATTCATTTCATGTTTTCCCTCATATGTGAAAACTAGGGAGAAATTGGAACACAAAAAAGCGACTCCAGACAAAGGCGGAGAAACTTCTGTGGGATGAGAACCCCCTGTGGAGGAGTCCATAGGAGGGAAACTGGTGGGGGGAGAGAGACTTGATGTAGGAAACACTTCAATTGACAGGATGTACATACACAAATTATCCATGCTAATCTCCATATTGTGTATAGTGAAGGGGAGGAAGTGAGGTGGAATCTGAGGAGAAGCTCACCAAGCATGTATGTCTCTATGACTCTTAACTTCATTATAATGTATGATTAAAATGCACCAATAAAAATTAAAAGGAAAAAGAAAAACCCATAGGCTACTATGGCGTAAAACAAAAAAACTTAGGATAAAACGCAAGCCAATTGCAATGTGTGAACTTCATCTAACACTTATGAAACAATTAGAAATGTGGAAACTAATGGAATTTTTTATTATTTGAGAAATATTAATTTGGGGGTGAGATAGTGCTGTGTGTATTATACATGCACCCCTATATATTTAAGAGGATATTGTTCTAAATGAAATAGATCCCCCCAAAATATTTATGCATGCACTCATATGAAATCGCTTTTAAAGAACTGAAGGAAAGAAGATGAACATAGATTAGCCACGAGTTGATAATTATTGAAAGGGATGTTAAGGTTTTTTCCACCTACTTGATCTACATATATATATATATATATATATATATATAATGTATATTAGAAATGTATATAATACTTTAAAACATAGGCATATCCTGACTTTACTTTTTTATACCAAAATCATCTTTGAAGATGATTTCCGAAGTATCCTTGGGCATGAATAGCAATTTATTATTTCTCATTAAATAGGTCATAGGGGCTAAGACCTATAAACTGTAACATCTTAGAAAAGATTTGAATCTATTTAGAATTTTTTGTTCCAATTTTATTACATTTCTCCCCAAAGCTATCAATTTCCACATATTTAATTAATATTTCTATTATTAAATATCCTGCCCTTTTCCCATTAGGATAAAACCACTCTGTTGCTGCGTTCAGTTACTGTAGGTGTGTGCTCCTGTCCTCCAGCAGATCCAGGTCTCTGGTTTTGGGTTCTTCTTCTTGGTCATTTGGCTCATTGCTTTACTCTTCCTTTTGAATTTCTCTTCTCTCCACCCCCATATTTCTCCTGCATGTGTGCCTGATCTTTCTCTCCCTCCACTCACCCCCTTATGCTGGAGGAATTCCAAAACAGCTGATCCTTAACTAACTACTAATAGTCCTTTTGTCTTTCCTTTCCACTTCCAAGGGTGTTAGGTTTCTAAGGTGTTCCCTTCCTAAAATCAGTTGTTTTTCCAGCTTCCAAACCACCGTTGATGTTTGTGCTTCTATATTATTTTATTCTTGAGGATTGATGCCTTTTTGTTTGTTTGTTTGTTTGTTTGCTTTGTTTTTTATATTTTAAGTGAGGCTTTGAGCTGCTACAGATAATTTTTAAAAAAGCTAAAATCCTGACTGTCCACATATAAAAATTTTATTTAACTTATTAATAAGTAAACTAGTGAAAACTTGTCACCAGTTTGGAGAGGACTCTAAGGAATAGATGCATTTTTAATTAGGAATATTGAAAGATATGCAAATAGAAGCAAAACTGGCTTCTTCCACAGTGCGGGGAGCAACATCAATTGAACCTCTATCAGACAGGACAGAATGTGTATGTCTATGGACAGGAATTCTTTCACAGGTGCAATTCAGAGTTGTGAAATAACTCCCACAGAATCAGATATCACAGAGGAGTGCTCTAAGATAATGCAGTTTTCTTTTGACACCCCACCCCCCAACACACACTGCCCAAAAAAGAGATGAAGCCATGTTTAAATCTGCCATCCAAGTTTAAATGTGCCTCTCCCTACCTCACTTTTTTTTTTTTTTCTTTTCTAGTAGTCTCTCCAAGCCTGAATCTTTTTCTCTCAATCCAAAGAATTTAAAGTTTTGGGAGAGCCTATTGATGTCATGACAAATGTTGCCTTAATTTTTCATTTTGCTCCTCTGTGTTCCTATTTTTTTCTTTTTCCTTCTTAGCATTTTAATGAGTCAGAGAGGTCATAGCAGGAAACTTATAATAAATGAGATGTATCTGATACCAGGTGCTCATAGAAATATCCCAACCTATGTGATTTTATCAGCGTTTTCACAACAATTGAAAAGCACCCAAGGGCTGTCACTTTCAGTGAATACTCCCTCTTCTAGCACTTTCTACAAGGTATGAGATATTTGATTTGAGCCCCAAATCAAAACACCAGATTAAGTGCATCAGGGAAGTTCACATTCTTGGAATGTCTTGAGATGGTCCCTGTCTGGGCCTAATCATTTTTTGCTGTAGAAGTCCCTGGTCCCCATGGTCCTTTCACTGGGTACTTGGTCTTGTAGCTCCTCCCCCCCCCCCCCCCCCCGTACACCAGGGCCTTTAGACACTATTTATCCAAAACTGCTCCAAAGATTCTATGTGCCTCAACCCTTATTGGTTCAACAAATGGATTTCTATATTGTGCGTATACTATTTCTGTTTCTGATGACCAGTGAAAAAATTTCATGGCAAAATAAGCCTTTTCATGCTAATGCTTTTTACAAGTTTTGTATCTTCTGCTAAGGCTACAGTGAGAGCTTTATGGTTAGGGGTGTGGGAGAAAAAAAAAGTAAGAATTTTGCATTGATACCTACTTTGAAGTCTTTTCTATTTATCTAAATCCCTTTCTTCTATGATTTTTTTTTTCTATCTCATGAGTAGCTCCTCCTTTAGCTGTAGCACCTGTAGGTAAAAAGCTGTCATCTTGCATCAAAATACAGCTTACACATGCGAGTGGCAGCTAGACAATTTCTGTAAAATCAGGGCTTAAGGTCAGCAATTTGGCTGGAACAAGGCAGTGAGAATATTGAAACTGTATTCACACGACACTTTACATAAAACTTGGAAAATAGCCATCATCCGTGAGAATGAATGAAAGGAACCAGTAGATTTTATTGAACTTCTGGGCGTATGGGATTTGCCTCTTCCCATAGCAGCTATTCTGACTGTAATGCTCTTTGAGGAACTTTTTTTTTTTTTTTTTTTTAAGTAATGTGGTAAGTGTTTTATTGAGGCAAGAAGATGAGAGATTTATCAACAAGTCTATGGGAATAATGAAGAAAGATGGAGATGGGTCTTGTTTCGGAATGTGCAAAAGCAGAATGGTCATTCACACTCAACCAATTTCTCATATTTTGGAATACAAAAGGATAAGGGGTTCTCAAGCTTCGCTGTGTTTCAACATCTAGGAATATGGGGTCATGTAAAATCCCATGTCATCATCCATCAGATGTGGTTTATATTTATGTTCTTTCTACAAGTCCATCAATGTTTCCAGCATATGAAAAATGTGATTTAACTTCCCATTATAATCAAAGGAAGTTAAGGGGATCTGGAAGCTGGTTAAAAGCAGTAAAGACTGGATTTATTCAGTTATAATTATTACAGTGGCAGCCGGGAATGGTGGCACACGCTTGTAATCCCAGCATTTGGGAGGCTGAGACCGGAGGATCCGGGTTCAAGGCCAGCCTCAGTTACCTAGTGAGGCACTCCACAACTTAATGAGACCCTGTTTCAAATAAAGAGTAAAAAATAGGACTAGGAGTGTAGCTCAGAGGTAGAATGGCCCTGGGTTCAATCCCCTGTACTGCAAAAAAAAAAAAAAAAATAATAATAATAATAATAATAATAATAATTACAGTGTAGAAGAGATTCCAGTGTATACTGAGTTCAACTTTGGCAGAACTAAAAGCCAAAAGCGAGAGATCTTTTAGATGCTGATGTGCGAGTTCAATGTGTGTGTGCATGCGCTGGTACATGACTAGGCCATCTGGGGTTGCTAATTGCTGTCTATCTAGAGGAGAAACAAAGTTTTCCTCACTTGAGTTCAGGAGATAGGGATGCAAATTCCAACAAAGTAGTCCAAGAGTTAAACTCTTACCTTCCAAAGGGACTGAGAAAAAGCTAGAGCTATCTCCTTGAAGGTTTAGCCCTCCCCTCTGTCCCCACACACAGCATGTAGTCCTTGGGAAGAGAGTTTTGGGTGGCAGGAGATTTACATCTCAAAGGCAGGGAAAGAATTTATAATTGCAGCCCTGAACTACAGAAGCCAAGGTAAAGTTTGGTCAGTCTTGGTAGAGTTTGGCTGTTGTGAGATTTTTTTTTCTTTTGTGGTTCTCACAAGAAATTTATTCATAAAAGAATTTACAAGGTACCTCATTACTTTAATGGTGAACAAGTGGGATGAAAGAATATCTTAGTATAGACAGTGCTCCTAGCAGCTTCTAAGAGATTCAGCTAAATCCAGGAATGCCCAGAAAACTAACCTTGTTCAGCCAGTCAGGCCAGATAAGCATGGGACCAGGTGGTACCCAAAGATGACTTGGAGTTTAATTAAACATTTTTTTCAAAAATCAAAAGGAGCCAGATGTGGTGGCA
>PVLC010000405.1:30344-168814 GCA_004027655.1 Graphiurus murinus
GCTGAGAGGTAGAATGTCCCTGAGTTCAATCTTCACTGCCAAAAAAAAAAAAAAAAAAAAAAGCCCAGAAAGAAAAAAAATTCCAAAAAGCAGGGGTGGGGCTGGGGGTAGGAGAGGGGTAGTATAACTTAGGTAACTTCCCTAACTTTGTGATAGGTGTGTGTGTGCATGTGTGGTTTCCTTTACAGACCCCCCCCCCCCCAGTGTGTTTCCCACCATTGATATAGCAACCTTTACTTGGGAGTTTGCTTAGGCTCCAGTTCATTAGCCAGGATACTGGCCCTTCTAGCTGCCAATTCCTCCCAGAGCATTATTAATTCTTTGAAAAATTCTGGTATCTAATATGCTGCCTCTTAATTTATAGCACTTCATTAAGCAAAGAACAAATCAAAACAAAACAACAACAACAAAAAACCCCACTGACTGCTGTTTGACCCCTATCATATGTGATGCCCAAATTGTGGTGAAAAAATGAGTCAGAGTTCTCCAAGCCTCCAGTGATTCTGACTTGAGCACTATAGATACAGTAAGTAAGTTTCAAAAGGTTGATGCATTCTATGGACTGTGTATCCATGTTAGTTTATATAACAATGGTTAGCTAGTTAAGTCACTTGCAGAGACAAAAGAAAAATGTCCCATGGGGATTTTTACCTCTTGGTAATGCAGAAGTCCTCCTAATTACAGTATTCTTTACTTGATACTGTTTAAAAAGAAAAAAAAATAGGAAAAGGGGAAAAAGACTCAGTAGTCATTTAGCTTTTTTGTAAAAGGAGCAGATGGTAAGACCACACCCTACAGAGAAGTGATAAAGTTGATATGTCCAGATACAGCCTGGGTTTCTACATTTCCTCAAGTGATCCTGATGTGTTTTAAGCCCACACATTCAGGAACATTCATTTCAGATGTTTAACACATTTCACCAGGAAAACTGTAGTTCAAGTTTTCATACAAAAACCTATAACTGATGGAAGGATATAATTAGGATCGTAGTTGAGAAAGGCAGAAACCAACAGGAGGCCACACTGAGAAAGAGGAAGCAGAACAAGGAAACCAGGCCAACGATTTCTAGTGTACTAGCTCTATTCTCTTTAGATTGGTTAGATGATGACAGCATGGATAACCAAGTGTGAAGTGATGTAGCAGAAGCTGGAAAGACAGAAATCACTTCAAGCTGGAGAGTCTGGAATGTGAAGGAACAAACAATGAAGCAGGAGGTAGACACTTAGGATAGAAACAGGAGAAACCTTAGCACATCTAGTGTCTTTGTGATAAAGATGTTACAGACTCTGGATTAAATAGAGATCTTTTTTACTTCATAGTAAGGGAAAGAGAAAGGGTCTCAAAGGGACATGGTGGAGGCAAAAAAGAGAGATATCAAAATAGGAAATAATTAAAAAGGAAAAATAATGTGGGGGAGAGAAAACAGATATCCCATGGTCTAAGTTAATGGATATTTTATATGTGTGAGGACTTCTTTAAAAAATGGGGCCTTGTTGTGTTTTCAAGCCAGGTGTGGTGACACACACCTGTATTCCCAGTACTTGGGAGGTTGAGACTGGAGGATCACAGGTTTGAGGCCAGCCTCAGTCATTTAGTAAGCATTTCAGCAACTTAATGAAACCATTTCCAGATTAAAAAAAAATAAAATAAAATAAAAGAGCTGGGCATATAGCATGTAGCTCAGAGGTAGAATGCCACTCTGTTCGTTTTCCAGCACCACAGAAACAACAAGAGGGAGGGAGGAAGGGAGGTAGAGAGAGAGAGAAAGAGAGAGAGAGAGAGAGAGAGAGAGAGAGAGAGAGAGAGAGAGAGAGAGAGAATTTTCAGATATTCCTTAATTCCTCTCCCTTCAACAAATGGAGTAATGGAGTGTAATCCTGAATGTGGGCTTGATTTAGTGTCTAATTTTTGACAAAGGGGATAGTGCAAAAGTGAAAGAGTCAACTTCAACTTCCATAGATAGGCCATAAAAGAATTCTCTGAGGCTGCTTTGTTCTCTCTTGGATCAGTTATTATAGGGGACACTCAAGTAGCCCAATGGAGAAGCCCATGAAGCAACACAGATCTCCTGTCAGTCTCCTGCAAGGAGCTTGGGCCTCCTGCCTGTGCTCTGTGAGGTACCATCTTGGAACAGAGCTTTTGACCTGTGGGTTTCCACTGTGGGTGATTTTGCTCTCTAGAGTCTTGTCGATGTCTGAGGACAGTTCAGTTTTCACAAGGGGAAGGAGGGAGATATTACTGGCATCTGGTAAATACAGGCCACAGATGCTGTTGAACATTTACATGAAAGTCCCTCGTAGAATGATGATTCACCCCACACTCTTAATAGTTCCGAGGCTGGGAACCCTGCTCCAGTCACAGGGAAGCCTTCACATAATTATAGCCTGTTTGACATTCTGACTGCAGTGTCATGAGAAGCTCTGAGCCAGAACCACTGGGCTAACTTGCTTCTCCATCTCCAAGAGTGTGTGAGATAGTAAACATGTGCTGTGTGAAGCTGCTTAGTTTGCAGTTGATTCAGCAGCAGATAACTATTTTCGCCCTTCAAATGTTTCTCTAGGCAGAAGTAGATATTTTAAGGAACTGAATTAGACTGGGCATTTTAAGGGTATTTGGAGGGCACAAAAGGCACATGAAGAACATGAATAAATAATTCTGCAAAATAGCAATTTTGGCATAATGTAGAGTTTATTACCCTAGTTCATGAGACTTAACAAACTCCCAATGATAAATATAGCAACCCGTTTGTTAGAGCTGATGCTTACAAGTTTAATAGATCTTGGCAGAAAGGCATTGGTGGTTGTCAGGATTTTCAGGAGGCTATCAGGGGGATGAAGTAGGCTATAGGGTCTTATAGAATCAGTAAGTAAAGAGAAACAGAGGCTGGGTGGGGTGGTATTTGCTTGTAATTCCGGTACTTGGGAGACTGAGATAAAAGTATCGCACATTTGAGGCCAGCCTCAGCAACTTACAAGGCCCTCATCAACCTAGCAAGATCCTATTTCAAAATTTAAAAAATAAATAAATAAAATAAAATAAGGCTGTGGATGTAGTTCAGAGATAAACCCATGAGTTTAATCCCCAGTACAGAGAGAGGGGAACACAGAGAATATATATTCACAAATGAAACAATGAAATAAGTCTGAGCTAAATGGAGAATTCAGCAGTACTTTACAGACAATGCTGACATCTTTGTAAATTTCAGTGAAGGATTCAAAGAAGAGTGAAGACACAAGTAAGGGATGAAGTCCAGGCCAAGGCTTTGCAAATGTGATTGCATACTGTTTCCTTGAATTACCGTGAAATTGTCCATTCTAATTTGGAAGGTCAAGTGTGGGGCCAGACTGCATTTGAGTAACAGTTCCTAAGAGAAGAGTTGATTCCAGGAGGGAGACATTTCTCCTTGTGAGACCTCAGGAATGGAAGGAGTTATGTTGCTAAGGCAGATATCTGGAGAATGAGAAAATGGATCTATTCTCATATGACCTGTCCATCCCTCAAAATGTTTCTCTAGGCAAGAGTAGATATTTTAAGGAACTGGGTCAAACTGGGCATATTAATGATATTTGGAGGCCACACAAAGGACATGAATAAATCTAAAATATTTTTTGAAAAGGTGGGAGAATGGGGTTGTCACCATGCTATTGGCAAGAGTTAAGATGATAGGAGCACAGAGTAGAAAGTAGAAAGGGGCATGGGAAAGGTTTGGAATAGCTTCAAGTAACAAATAACGTTGCAGGAAACTATTTCCTAAAAGTGAGGGCCTCGAAATGTTTAGATAGATAGAATTTCTTTGAGACACACCCCACAATCATAAAAAAATAAGAATAAGAGAATTGGAAGCTCCTGCTTTTATAAATGCAACAGACACACACACTTTCAACTGAACATTAGATGCAAGAAATTAGGTACTACAGTGCCCCGTTTCTTGTTTTGTTTTCTTTGTTTGTTTTTACCTTTCAAAGAGACACTGTGATAGCCAAAAATTCCAGCTGGAAAGCAAGCTGCATAGAAGCCTTAGACAAGTGGCCTGCACTATTAGTGCAGATTCTAAGGCTCATGAAAGGGAACTGGAAACATCATTTTTCCCCAAGATTTCATGGGATGTGATTTTAGGTGACAGCACATCATAGTGGCAGGTTGGATGTGATTCCCTGCCCTCTTAAGGGAAGGTTGGAGGAGTTATGTTGAATGTGAGGATTTAGAATGCATTTTATTCTCAAGCATTTTATCTCTCATTGCAGGCTTTTTGGCAGGTAGTTAAGGCTCCATGCAAATCATTTTAAAATAAAGAGAGTGTATGTGCTCTCTGGCTGTGCAGTGTGCAGGCTTCAGAATTTAGCTTGGTGTCATTTCCCAGTAAAATGAGCAAGAATATGATGCTGACTGAGCCTGGGTTGAAAAGAATTCAGCAATAGCAATTATTCCATTTCTATATCATGCAACGTGTAATATGTGGGAAAAAAAAAAACCAAAAACACTTCAGACCAACACATGTGCTTAAGGTATAAAGAAATGGGATTTTACCATAGTAACCTTTGATTTCTCCTAAATATGTGCAGAACACAAATAATTAGTAAGTGGATAGGTTTTTAAAGCATGCCTAGCAAACTTCCATCATTAATTCTTTTGCAATGTGTTGCTTGATTTCCTGTGTGGTGTACATTATTTCTGTTGATACTGAGATAAATAGTTTCTTTCTCAAGGATTGCATGATCTTGTAAGGAAACAAGAAAATTTTTACACATTAATATAAAAAGTGGTATGTTAAAAACAAACACCATGATATATATATATCTATATAATTTTTAATTCAAAATTTTTGAATCCTTCATTGTTACTAAGGATTGAACCCAATGGCATTCTATCTCTGAGCTATACACTCAGCCCTTTTAATTTTTTATTTTGAAAAAATCTCTAAGTTGCTGAGGCTAGCCTTGAACCTGCGATCTTCCTGTCTCAATCTCCTTAGTATTAGGATTACAGGCATACACCACAATGCCTAGATGGGAAATAATTTCTTTACGTGGGAAGAAATCTTGGGTGGCAGAAACTTCTAGTAATACAGAGGCTTGTATATCTATGCAAAAAATACATACACCCTTCACTAAAAATATATTGGTACAAATTCCAAAGGATTTGGAAAGTACAAACAAGGGCCGGACGTGGTGGCACATGCTTGTACTCCCAGTACTTGGGAGGCTGAGATAGGAGGATCGCAGGTTCACAGCCAGCCTCAGCTACTTAATGAGTCCCTCCGCAACTTAGTGAGACCCTATTTCAAAAATAAAGAATAAAAAATAGGGTTGATGGTGTAGCTCGGAGGTAGAATGCTCCTGGGTTCAATCTTCAGTTCTGCAAAAAAAGAAAAGAAGAAAAAAATATATATATAAACAATATAAATGGACTCTGAAAAGAGGTTATTGTCTAAATAGATAGTATGGAATTCAATTTACTGTGATATGCTTACTTTTTATGTATTACATAATATATATGAAATACTTATAATTATTTACAATGACACACCACCTTATTTCTTATATAACAGAATGAATTCCAAAGTGATCAAGGATTTAAACATTAAAATATTACAATGAAAGGATGTTAAATGAAAATAGAATAATTTGTATAATGTGTGTGTGTGTGTGTGTGTGTGTGTGTGTGTGTGTTACTGGGAATTGAACTCAAGGGCATTCTACCTCTGAGTTATACCTCCAGTCTCATTTTATTTTGAAACGGACTCTTGCTAGGTTGATGATAGTCTTTCTATTTGCTGAGGCTACCCTCAAACTTGTGATCCTTCTGTCTCAGCCTCCCAAATATTGGGTTTATATGCATATGCCAACCTTACCAGCTGTGTACTTTCTTATTAAAGAAGGAATTTCTAAGGGGAAAAAGGCATAAAATTATAAAATTAAGTTATATAATTAAAAGATATTCTGCATTAAACAAATAGCATTAAGAGTTGAAGGAAAAATGATAACCTAGGATAAACATCTCTGCAACAAGTATGCACTAGTTTTCTCAGTTCACAAAAATACACTTTAAATAAAATAGAAGAACAATTAATAACCAAATAGGATCTTTAAGCATGTGAAACAGAGGACACATAAAATTGCAACTACATGTGACACATGTGCACAGTTTTTCCAGGTCTGGGATATGAGAACAGCTAGACATGAATTCTTCATCATAGGGACACAGCTTATTCCCAGGGATGCAAGAGTGTGGAGATACAGGGACCCTCATTCACTCCAGGGGAAGGAGTGAGTAACATCCTTTTAAAGGAAATTTAGTAAAAACTACAAAAAATATAATCCAGTAATTTTACTTCCAACAATTTGTCTTACGTATATATATATTCATACATGTTGATAGCAATAAAATTGTCACAACCGTGTTTGAGATAACAAAAACATAAAAGCAGTCTAAAGCCGGGTGTGGTGGAGCATGCTTGTAATACTTGGGAGGATCACAGGTTCGAAGTCATCCTCAGAAACTTAGTGAGGCTCTCAGCAACTTAGTGAGACCCTGCTTCCAAATAAAAAATAAAATAGGGCTGAGAAATAGCCCAAATGTAGATGGCCCCTGGGTTCCATCTCTAGTATCACACACACACACACACACACACACACACACACACGTCTAAAAACACATCCACTCGGAGTTAAATTATATGTCCAAAAAACCCAAGTATTTTGTGAATATTGAAAGGTGTAGTATAAATCTATATTCTATATGCACTAATTTGGAATTATATCAAAGATGTAGATACAAAATGTAAGGATAACTATAAAATTCCCTCATTCATGTTAGAAAAGATATGTGTGGCCTTGTATTAGTTTTCAACTCTATGAAATCATGGATATTTTAACTTTTTTAATCTACAGAAATAGTAATCTCATAGAGTTCAGCCTAATATCTAAAAGTCATTTCATGAAAAATATTCAGGAAACCATTAATGTCTCTTGCCTCTGGGTACAGAGAGAATCGAAAGCAGAGCCACGTACAGCTGTAAGCTTTTAAACAAATTCATGCAGTTTTTCAGTTGAAAAAGTGATTCATTTTCCAAAAATAAAACTTAAAACAGATAATTATATTAGTAAAAGACAAATAATGAGAATACTTGCATAATCCTATCACCTTAATATTAAGAACTACTGTCTTTTTGATAATAATAATCTCCTGATACTGGAATAAATGCCTCAGAGCAGGAATTAATATGGTTGCATCCAAAAGAGAATACCAGATTCGAAAACAGAAAAGCAGTAAAACTATATAAATCTCCTTTTTAGATTTTCTCAAATAACCTGAGAAATTGGAATTATATCAAACCAAGAAGTCAGACTTTATAAAGATCACTTCCTCTACATCTTTTTTGTCTTAAGTCCAGTCCCTCTTCTTTCTATTCCTGAATCCTCTAACATCCAGATCCCATTTTCACTGTGATTTTATTTTTCTTCTATCATATGTGTAGGCCATTCCCCACGTTGACGTCTATGCCACCAGCAAAGCCTGTTGCTAAGAATGGAATATACTTTTCTCATAGTTAATGGAGAAAGAGGATTAAGAATATTAAGACACGCCTCTTTATCTACCAAATTATACATTACACATGTATTTCATAACAGTATCTCCCTTTCTGGATTTCTTGACCTTATCACACTGGCCTCTAAGCTCTGGTTCCAACATTGTAGGCATGCCTCCCCATGTACCTGAACCTTTCAATCCCTACTTCCACATCTTGGTTCAGATACCACCTTTTCAGTAAGACTTACCATGAACAATCTTTAAATAAAAGCTCAATGTCTACCTTGAACCTCTAGTGTTCTCTGTTCTTTGGCTTCTTAATTTTTATGTAAAGTCTACATTATATGAAACTATGATATATATATATATATATATATATATAATCATGTGTGTATAATATATTATGATGTGTATAACATTATCATGTGTCTCACCCCTCTAGAAGGTCAGATAGAAATAGAGTAAAAGGAAAATAAAAAGAAAAAAATATTCTATAGTAATATGAATCAAAAGAAAGTAGTAGTGGCTGTATTAGTATCTGACAAGCCAAATTGCAAATCAAAGAATATCATGAAGGTGAATAAGGTCACTGCACAATAGAAGCATGATCAACTCTTTACAAGGACACAAAATTTCAAATGTTTATAAATCTCATAGTCCCAAGATAAATGAAGCAGACAGTGATAGCTCCACAGGAAGTAGATACAGTCACAATTATAGTAAAATATTTCAGTATCTCATCTCAATAGTTGATAAAACAAGTAGAGAGAAAGCCAGTAAGAATGTAGAAGACTTAAATAACACTGTTAATTACCTTGACATAATTATTTGTGGCACACTTCTCTCAACAATAGCAGAACTTATATTCTTTTCAAGTACACAAAAAACATTTACCAAATAGATAATATTCTTGGCTATGGAACAATCCTCATATTCAAAAATAATTTCAGTCACAAAATCTGTCCTCAGATCATAATAGAATCAAATTATAAGTTAATAACAAAGATCTCTAGAAAAATATCCAAATAATTGGAAGCTAGCACACCTTTAAATAGTGCATAGGTCAAAAAAGAAATTTAAAAAGTAGAAAGTATTTTGTATTTAGTGAAGATAAAAAACATATTAAAATGTGTGTGATGTCACTTGAGCACTAATTGAGAAATGTAGAATACTTAATACATATATTAGAAGATAAGAAACATCACAAATAACTTTGGCTTTCACAACCCCATTCCCCCACTCTGAAAAACAAAACAAAAAAAACAAATCAACTGCAAGTTGAGTACAAATAGTAAATAGTAGAAGTCAAAGGTCACATTAATGACAGAAGATAAAAACAATAGAGAGAAACAAGGATATCAAAGATTTCTTTAGATCAGTAAAATTGATCTAATAAGATAAAGCAAATTGTCAATTTCAAAAATGAAGCATTAAAATATGTATTATTCTATGGACATTAAAAGACAAGCTTGGAATCGTGGCACATGCCTGTAATCCCTGTACTTGAGACAGGAGGATTGCACATTCATGGTCAGCCTCAGTAACTTAGTGAGGCCCTCCCCAACTTAGTAAGACCATGTTTCAAAATAAATAAATAAATAAATAAATAACTTAGGGCTAGGGATATAGCTTAGAGGGAGAATCCTCTAGGTTCAATCTCTAGTACTATACATACATAATGGCTAGATTGGTAGTGATACCTTTATGAACACGTACAGCAGAATTTGAATAATTTCTTTCATCAGTTTTTCCCTTTCCCCTCCCCATTCAATTCCTTCCCACTATTCTACTAGTCACTCTCCTCAATTACCTAAATTCCCTTTTGTTTTCTAATTTCTCTCTTGCTTCCACATATGAGAGAAAATATTTTACCCTTGACTTTTTGTGACTGACTAATCTCACTTAGCATATTTTCTAGTTCCATCCATTTTCCTGCAAATGACATAATTTTTCTTCTTTATGGCTGAATAAAATTCCATTGTGTATGTACCACATTTTCATTATCCATTCATCTGTTGATGGATACCTAAGTTGGTTCCATAATCTGTCTATTGTGAATTATGCTGCCATAAAAATGGATATGTATGTATCACTAAAATATTATGACCTTAATTTCTTTGGAAATATACCAGGGAGTGGTATAGCTGGGTTGTATGGTGTTTACATTTCTATTCTTTTGAGGAACCTCTGCATTAATTTCCATAGAAGTTGTACTTATTTATAGTCCCATCAAGAGTATAGATGAGTTCTTATTTCCCCACATCATTGCCAGCATTTATTATTACTTATATTCATGATAATTGCCATTCTAACTGGAGTTAGATAAAAGTCATTATGGTTTTGATTTACGTTTCTCTGATTGCTAATGATGTTGATCATTTTTTTTTTCAAATATCTGCCCTTTATATTTCTTATGTTGAGAAGTTGTCTTTTCATTTCAATTTCCCAATTTTTTTATTGAGTTATTTGGGTTTTCTTAGTGTTAAGTTTTAAAAGTTCTGTATATGTTCTAAATGTTAGTCCTGTATCAGAGGAGTAGCTGGCAAAGATTTTTCTCCCATTCTATAGATTCTCTCTTTAGATTCTTGAAGGTTTCCTTTGTTGTACAGATGCTTTGCAATTTGAAGCCATCTCATTTATTAACTCTCAGTTTTATTTCCTGAGCTTTGGAGGTCTTGTTGAATATGTTTCTACCAGTGCCTACATGCTGAAGAGTTTGTCCCATGTCCGTTTTTAGAAATTACAAAGTTTTTGGTCTGATTTCTAGGTCTTTGATCCATCCTAATTTGACTCTTACACAGAGCAAGAGATTGGGGTCTAGATTCATTCTTCTACATATGGATATCTAGTTTTCCCAGCACAATTTGTTGAAAAGGCTATCTTTTCTTGAGTGTATATTTTTGGCTTCTTTGTCAAAAATCAACTGGTTATAAGTGCAAGGATTTAGTTCTGCCTATCTATGAACATGAGAGGTCATGAGAGGTCTTTATGTCTTTTTAAGTCTTCTTTAATTTCTTTCTTTGTGTTCTATTATTTTCATTGTAGAGGTCTTTTACTTTCTTGGTTAGATTTATTCACAAGTATTATTTTTTTAGGCTATCATGGATAGCACTATGTTCTGGATTTCTTTTTCAGTGGATTCATGGATAATGTATAGAAAAACTATTTTACTTTGCTGAATTTGTTTATCAGCTCTAGAAGGCTTCTAGTTGAGAGTTTTAGATTTTCTAAGTATAGAATCATGTCATCTGCAGAGATAATTTTAGGGTTTTTTTTCCCCCCAACTTGTATCCCTTTAATTTCCTTCTCTTGCCTAACTGCTTTGGCTAGAGTTTCAAGTACCATATCGAAGAGGAATGGCAATAGTGGTTATCCTTGTCTTGTTCATGATTTTAAAAGGAAATCTTCCAGTTTTTCCCCATTCAGTATAATATTGACTTGGGGGTTATCATATATTGCCTTTATGATGTTGAGGTAAATTCCTTCTATCCTTATTTCTTCAGTGTTTTGAACATGAATGGGAATTCAATTTTTGTCAAATGCTTTTTCTGCATCTATCAAGCTGATTGTGTGAAGAAAAATATTGTACAATAAAACCAGACCATGAACCCATTGAAAATAAATGCAAAGACCCTTAAGATGTTTTTAGAAAACTGAATATAATTATACTTTATTTGAAAAGTATATTGCATCATGACCAATGTGTTTTATTTCTAAGAGAAGCAATATTGCTTAAATGTTTGAAAATTAATAATCACAATCCATTATACTAAGTTAGATAAGACAAAAAAAAATTACAACCATTTCAGAAGGTAAATGAAATTCACTTGACAAAATCCAGTTATCCATGCCTGGTGAAAAGCTCTCAGCAACTTAGGAATGGAGGGGTGTTCTCAATAAATGGCATTCGTGAGAAACCTATAATTAATATCATGCTGGTTGATAAAAGATGAGATATTTCTTCAAGTTAGGACTAACAAAAAATATCTTTTTCCACCACTTCTATCCAGAATTGCACTGGGGTCTTTGGATGGTGTAATCAGCTAAGAAAAAGAAATAAAAGAAACACTAGGCACCCTGATAGGAAATCAAAAATAAAATAGTATTTATTTGTAGACAAGATCATTATTTATGTAGGAAATAAAGTGCAACATGCAAAAAAGTATTTAAAGCTACTAGAACCAATGAGTTAAGCAAAGTTGAAATTTTCTTATTTCTCAAAACCAGCAACAAAAAATTAGAAATCAAAACTTAAAAGTAGTACCATTTTTTTTTTTTTTTTTTTTTTTTTTTTTTTTTTTTTTGCGGTACTGGGGATTGAACTCAGGGGCATTCCACCTCCAAGCTATACCCCCAGCCCTATTTTTTATTCTTTATTTTGAAACCGAGTCTCACTAAGTTGCCGAGTGCCTCACTAAGTAGCTGAGGCTGGCCGCGAACCCGGATCCTCTGGTCTCAGCCTCCCGAATGCTGGGATTACAAGCGTGCGCCACCACGCCCGGCTCAAAAGTAGTACCATTTTTAAAGCATGAAAATATGAATACTAGTGGTATATTTGACAAATTACAGATAAGATCTACTCCCTGAAGAACTACAAAATATTATGTAAAATTAAGGATAATCTAAGTGTGTGTATATATATACATATATATATATATAAATAATATTTTCGTGGGTTGGAAGACTCAATATTTTTAAGATTTACTTCTTTTACAACTGATCCTCAGATTCGATGTAATGTCAGTTAAAACTCAGTGGACTTTTTAAATAAAAATGATAAACTGATTCCAAAAATCATAGGGAAATGTAAAACCTTGAATAACCAAACCAACTTTGAAAAGCAAGTATAAAGTTGGAAGGCAAGCATTGTCTGATATCACAATTATTTAAATCTGTAATAATAAAAAGTATCATTAAAATAGACAAATACATAAATGGGACATCAGACCACATATACAAATTACTAGTGTTTTTGACAAAGATCAAAGCCAATTAAATGAGAAAGGATAATATTTTCAACAAACAGTGCTAGAATAGCCAGACATCTTCATGTAAAAATAAATGAATGAATAGAAAGATAAAATTATTAAAATAAAATTATGAGCCATAGATTGTAGCCAGAATATATGTTAAAAAATCTCAACATTAAATATAAGTAAACAGGCAACCAAATAAATAGTGGTCAAAAGACTTGAATGGACATTTCAGTAAAGAAGATTTATGAATAGGAAAAGAGCACATGTAATGGTACTTAACATTACTACTTGCCAGGTAGATGCATCCTAAAAATACAAGATTTAAAAAATGACAGTATCAAGTGTTGTGGATAATGTGGAGAATCTGGAGCTCTCATACACGCCTGCTGGGGCTGTGAAATGGTGCACAACTTAGGGAAACTTTTTGGCCATTTATTAAAAAGTTAAATAGACACCTACCATATATGATCTGCCCATTTATCTCATAAATCCTTAGTCAGAAGAAATGAATGTATATGTCCAAAGATTTGTACATGAATGTTCATAGCAAGTTCATTTTAATAGGCAAAATCTAAAAACAAACGAAGTGTCTACCAACAGGTGACTCTTCAGATAAATATTGCAAATGGGTGTATCTCAAAACTGTTATGGGGAGTGAAAGATTCCATTTAGAGAAAATACAAGGAAATGCAAACTGGTGTATAGTACTAGAAAGCAGATCAGTGTTTGTATGGAGAAGGATGGGTGGATAAAGGTGGTAGGAAGGAATTACAAAGGGACACTTAGAAACTGATGGAGGTGCATACATTCATTATTTTGATTTAGGGTCCATGGTTTTATGGATACATCAATTTATCAAAACTTGCTAGTTTTGCTTTTTGTGTGTGTGATACTGAGGATTGAACCCAGTAGGTTCTACCTCTAAGCTACATTCCCTATTTTTTTTTTTTTAATTTTAAAATTGGGTCTTGCTAAGTTGTTGAGGACCTCCCTAAGTTGCTGAGGCTGGCCTTAAACCTGTGATCCCCTGTCTCAGCCTCCCAAGTGCTGGGATTACAGGCATGTGTCACCATGCCCAGCTTAATTTTGTTTCATTTTAAATGTATGCCATTCATTATATGTCAATTAAACTTAGAAGTTTTTAAAGATGATTTTTTCAAAGGTTTTCCATGTAGGAAATTTATGTTACCTGTGTCAATTTGAAGAATGGAGAGAATAAAAACCTGTACAGTTTTTATTTTTTAATAATGCTGGAAAATGCTGAGCAGGCATTATGAGTCTTTCACTGTTGATTCACAGTGAAGCTTCAGACTTGAATTCCTCATCCTAGAGAGTACAGATTCACAGATGTCATTCCTCTGGGCTCACATAATCTTTGAAATCTGGGAGTGAGATTATTCCTAGAGACATAGTAAGAAATATAATAAATGTGTCAAATAGAACAATATTGAATCAAGGTCATATTTGAGCCTTATCCCAAATAATGACAATTGTGTTGTTTCAATATTGCTTTCTTCTATCACTAAAATATTTCTCAAGACATTTTCAAAATACTAGAGGAGTGACATTCTACATTATAGTCCAATATACAGATATAGTAGTGTGAATGTCAATGCAAAAAGTTTTGATTTTCACAATTATTAAAGGAAAAAGAGTAGGTAGTTGTCTTTTAATTGGGCCAGAGGTTATCTTGCCATGTCTTACTTGTCCAGGCATGTTGGCGATACTGTCCTGTCCCCTGAGTCCCTTAGCTGCCTTCATTTCTGTTATCATCCAGTTGTTAGCACTCATTCAGTGAGCCCTAGACATATAGGAGGCCCATCACTACTAAAATAGGAAACTGCTGGAAATAGTCACTACTGCAAAAGATAGAAGTAATTTGGTCACCTCCCTCCATGTCTCCTCTTTGTTCTTTGTCACTGTTGTCTTGATAGGACCACAGTATCTGGCCCCCTAGATGCCAAATGCATTCATGGAGTTATACTCTGCTCTTTCAGTGACTGGCTCTTTCTTCCTTTGTAATGTTTAATTCATAAATTTGATGAGATCCCAAATTTCCTCAGGAAGATGTAGTGGACATTAAGTTTGCTTTTGTAAATGAAATATAAGACACTTACATATAAGTGGTGATGCTAATGGCGAGATAATTGCAGTGTTAGAATAAATTTCAAAGGTAATTTGGCTATCAAGCTTCTATTCATCACCAAATGAGGGTGGGGGAGGGGCAATGTTATGTGGACAACTCCTGAGATTTCTGCTGAACCTCTTTACCCAATTAACTTCCAGGCCCTAATTATTTTTTCTCTTTGCATGGATTGGGTTCCTTATGTGGTATTCTCTACTCTTCATCTGTCAATCTACTAGTAATGTATTTTAGGTCACTCCCTGCCTATTCGATTTCATTTTATTTTACTCGGGCAAACAATGGTTTGTAAATTTCTTTATGTGAAAACTGGTCCATGGTGTTATTGCTTTAAATGCCTCATCTTCTGGTTATAGTACGTATTTATCTTAATGTCTTCTAGGTGATTTTTAAAAGCCTGATGGATTTGTGGCTAATGCCTTAATCTCTACATAGGGAGAAATAAGGACGTGTTTTCTCTGTAACATTTATGCACATTTTAATTCCAGCCACACTATTACTGAGTGTGTTTTGTATTCCGAAAGATGTGTAAATTTTAAAGGCCTTTATTTGAATATTTATTCATTCCCTTATCCAACTATTCTTCATTGAGCTCTCAATACATCCTAAGCATTATTCCAGGGGCTAACAGAGAGTAGCTGGAACAAATTAACTAAAGTTCTTCCCCATGAAGGTTGTATTTTACTGAAGGAATCAGACTTCTTTCAGCCCCTGAAAATATACCCTTACACATCATATATATAAAAAAATCTATAAATAATACTAGAATATACAAAATAATGCCTATCATTATATATCATATTATAAATAATACTATATACAGTATAAATACATATATGAACACACATTTGTATACAGAAAAAGAGAGTGCCATATGTTTTGAGATATTTTATCTCATTGATCAGCTACTCCATTGGGATAAGAACTCCATTGGGATAATATACCATTTCATTGGAATAAGAACTAAAATTATTAGAAACCTCTCTATTCATTAGGTAGCCTGCTATACATGTGTGTATGTATATGTGTGTGTTTGTGTGCACACGTGTATGTATGTGTGTGATGTTGAGCAGGGGTTCAATGATTGTAAGTCTCTAGCAGAGCTAAGAACCTATGCAAAATATATTAGCTTTGTGTTACTGTAAGGAAATACCTAGGCAACTTTATAAAGAGAAAATATTTATTTAGAGTTTCAAAGTCCTCTATTGGGTGTCCCCTTGGTTTGGCCTCTTGTGAAGGTAACATAGTTCGCAGAAGCATTTGTAGGAGCATTGGTCACATCTTAAACAAGACCAGGGAGAGAGAGACCAAGGTCCCCAGGTCCCACAGTCTCCTTTAGGGCACATCCTTAATGACTTAAGAATCTCCAACTAGGCTCCAACTTCTAAAGGTTCCACTACCTCTCCAAATACCTCTCCTGTAAGGAACATATAACATCCCAAGTGCAGCATGGTGAATTTATGTAAAAGTCACAGTGGTCAGCTTGGGTTGTAGGGAGACAAATAAATTGCTACCCAAAGCCAAATGCAAGCACTAATCAAATGTTTATCTGAAATAAGGAGCAAGAACAGATGCTCCAAATAAATGCACTAAACCAAGACCCTTGTGTCATTAAGGTTTTATGCCTTTGAACTAATAAACTCAAATATACAGAAGCCTCACGAGGGTTTAGGGCTCTCTTCCCTTTCTGCTGGAGGAGGGGAACAGATTCTCATGCATGGCGTGGAGGACAAGCATCTCTTTCCCCTGTACCCTTGTTAAGCAAGTTCCCGAAGCCAGAGAAAAGAGCACCAAGCCAAACATGGCTGAGGTTGATGGTGCTATTGATGTCATATATGCCATACCTCACAGTCCTGTTTCTAAGGTAATAGACTTCAATGGTGTGCTGTCATGGTTGTCTTTTCCATTTCTTTTTATTTTTTGAAGTGACTTTGTGGCGATGCAAAGGGATATGTGAGCGGTGGGGAGAGGAAGGTGTGTGCTGCTGGCCGCTGGCTGTTTGTCTGTCAGATGCAATCA
The DNA here is from genome assembly GCA_004027655.1 of Graphiurus murinus. Taxonomy (NCBI): domain Eukaryota; kingdom Metazoa; phylum Chordata; class Mammalia; order Rodentia; family Gliridae; genus Graphiurus; species Graphiurus murinus. Next base: position 47,013 of record PVLC010000405.1, read on the forward strand.
CACTGTGCTTCAGAAAACTTTCAAAGCCACCAGAAACGCTTGAACAGAGTATTTTTATTTTATCATGAACAAACAGGAGCCACTTTACAGATTGTGTTTGTAATTAGTAGAAGGCCTGGGGTTTCCTAACCTCTAAAAGACACTTAGACACAAAGTCAGTCCTTGGCATTAGCAAGGCGTTTGTCTCAAAACCATTCAATAACTTTAGCATTCAGTGCTGGAGACAAAGAGTCAGATCTGGTTCAAATAGCCATATGGCATCTCAGAAGAGCCAAGCTGAAGCTACAGAGCCAAAAAACAGACATGTCTCCAGTAGCAGTATCTGAGTGACTCCTTAGTATTTTCATTCGCATTCCTACACTTAAACCTCATAGTGTCCCTAGAAAGAAATATAGCAATTAGATCCCTGTGACTTGATAAAAGAGGCTTAGATAGGATAGAGGTGTATTTCACACCACACACACACACACACACACACACACACTTAGGACCTAAGGTAAGAGTTCAATGCAAGTATAAAGACTCCATGGAGTTATTGGGACCATAGGCTTTTAAAAACTTTACTCCTTACTGTCTGCAGCATGTGAATTCCATTCTTAAGATCTCAAGATAGGGTAGGTAACTTGTAGAGTCTGATCAGAAAGGAATAGTTATCTTGAGTAAAACTGAGACTTAAAAACATAAATGAGCCAGGTATGGTGGCGCACGCTTGTAATCCCAGCATTTGGGAAGTTGAGACCAGAGGATCCGAGTTCGCAGCCGGCCTCAGCTACCTAGTGAGGTACTCCGCAACTTAGTGAGACTTGGTTTCAAAATAAAGAATAAAAAATAGGGCTGGGGGTATAGCTCGGAGGTAGAATGCCCCTGAGTTCAATCCCCAGTACCACAAAAAAAAGAAAACATAAATGGACCAAACCAAGACCGCCACACAGTCAGTGAGCCGTTAGCATCTTTCTCAAGGACTCTTTGCTGTGATGTGCATCACAGGAGTTAGAGCTTGAACATAAGCAAGGGCTGGGGTTGTTAGGGGTCGGAGTGCAAAAAGTCAGTTAAAATTGAAATTTTGGCGTGGTAAGGACCAAAAAGCCAGTGTGTGCAGAGAATGCAGAAGTGAAGATGTGAAGAAACGTCACAACCTATCTGGATATCTTTTCCTGAAAAGAATACCATGAGCACATCTCTGAGCTGCATGCTATAAAGGGAATTTGCAAAAGATGAAAGGGAATTCTAGAAGCTTTAAGCTATTGACTTTAGTCAACATGGAAGGATACAAAAGATGGGGCACCCACTGACCTTTTGGAAAACAGTGTTCTTTGGACTCCGACCTTCAAGAAGGACAATAATTTGTCAAAGGTTTGCAGCCTGGGAGAGGTGTGTTCTTGCCCAAGGAGGTCATTAGCATCCTCACAAATGCATGAAACAATTTTAGGAAAGAAATATAGGGTCTGTATGAAGATGCCTGGAGCTGCAGCTAAATCATTATTATCTCCAGTTGGAAGAATTGATAGAAACTCTTGCATATCCAAATTGTATCTGGACTTGAATAAAAATATCAATGGGGCTGCCTGTGGTGGTGCACACCTGTAATCTGAGTGACTCAGAAGCCAGAGGCAATAAGATTACAAATTCACCACCAGCCTGGGCAAATTAGCAACTATGTCTCAAAAGATAAATTTATAAATGGGTTCCGGGTATAGCTCAGTGGTAGAGCACCCACTCCTGGGCTCAAATCCCAGCACCGCAAAAAACAAAACGAAGCAAAACAAAACAGTGGCAAGAGATAGTGCCTGGGTCAAAAAACATACCACCCATTAGGTCACTGACCTCAAATCTCATTGGGAGCTTGGACAGCTCCATAGTGACCCATACATGCCCTAGTTCTACATAGGGCTATTTTGCATATAATAGGCTAGGATAACCTTAGGCCTAAAGTCTGATGATTGTGTGCTCAAGTCTACTTTTCTCTTACATTCCTACTCCCACAATTCCGAAGTATTCTTTATGCCATAACACATGTCCTAGATGGTGATGCACTAGTGCTTCCTCTGTCTTTGAACCAGTAAGTGCTTTAAATAATGCCATTACATGATTTCTGTCCTTTTCTGTCAGCATCACCTCTTCTTTTCATATTTTCATCCTGTCTACTAGTCCTCTTTAGTATGAGATGATTAAAACGTATATATCCTGCCAATAAATCCCATAGGCTGTGAAACATGGGAGACCCACACTCCTGAGATTTTTTTTTCAATCACTCGTGGATTAGTAACAATTTGCTAATGAAGACTTTCTTTAATTATTGGGGAAAGGCTCTCCTTAATTAACAGAAAGGAGGATTGGTTTCATCTGGATTAATTATTGCTGGGTATGTGTCCCAAGCCCATAGGCACAAGCTGTTTAAAGTGATCATATTAGCAGTAGAGTTAAGCAGCTTGGGGTTTAGTCCTAATAATGTGGACCATGGTAACCCAGTTAGAGTTTCTAGATGGATGGTATTTTTTTTTTTTTTTTTTTGCGGTACTGGGGATTGAACCCAGGGGCATTCTACCTCTGAGCTACATCCCCAGCCCTATTTTTTTGTATTCTTTATTGTGAAACAGGGTCTCACTAAGTTGTGGAGGGCCTCACTAAGTAGCTGAGGCTGGCCACGAACCTGGATCTTTCCCTGTCAGCCTCCCAAGTACTCAGATTACAAGAGTGTGCCACCACATCCGGCTTTGATGGATGGTATTTGGGCATCCATAAGCTCGCAAAATTTGATGTACCATCTTCCATAACCTTCTCAACTCATGGCCAGGAACAAGAAATAGTCTCCGCGGTCACTGTAACCCCAAACTCCCCAACATGCCATCCCAGCATCAGCTGCACCTACTCTCACCCCAGGATGGCATAGTCATCTGTCATTACAAAGGCTGGAGCCCACTGACTAGGGAGCCAGTGCCCTGAGTTTGAGAGAAGGTTAACACAGCTCAATCAGGTCTCTTATTGGAATTTTATCATGCTCATCCTTCTTGTTATTGGTCCTCTTCAGCTCACTATCCACATTTTCTGAATGCTCCCTGTGACCTCCACTTCCCTTCTCACAATCTTCCACTGTGATACCTAGAAAGATATTTAGTAAATATCCTCTAGCATATTTATAGGCATTTACAGAGAGTTTGCCCCATCCCTTACCAATGCCTGGCTGTCCCCTATGGACTGTCTTCTAGGAAGGCTGAGTTTTATGTGATCACTCTACTGGCATCTCACATTTTACTCACACACTGCTCTTCCTCTGTCCTTTACACTTTCAATTCTTGAAAAAATATTACCCTTTGAGACACATTATACCGCAATTCATTCTATTCTAACTAATAGCATCTACAGACTTGTCATCTTTTATCAGAACATGGGCAGTACTCCAGTTCTCCATCGAGGCATTGACAGCCTTGTCTCCAATAACTTTCACCTGCATTGTATCATATCCACCTCATCTTATGTTCACACCTAACATCACCTCTATACTTAGTTCCATGGCTCTGCTCTTCCAAAACCTCATCTCCTCCTGGTTGGATTGTTTAGTGACACCTACCTTGATCTTCTTTTATTAACCTCATAAGCATCCTTTGTCCCGTGGTCCCTCCTTTTTTCATAACAACCAGCAACCTTAATATTTTCATTTCCTGCCTTATCCTGCTTGGATTCCTTGGCCTACCGGTTCAATAACTTCAGTCACCTTCACATCAGAGTGTAAAGACCATCTTTGAATCTTCATCTCACTTTAAATCTCATCATTATTTTACCCCATTGAACCCACACCTCATGGGACTCTTTTGTCCCCTAGGCTTCTATCCTTTTGCACTTGCTCACTGTTATCTCACTATCTGGCTACTTTTCCACAGTCCCACTTGCAATCTCAGCTCCTTTTTCTCAGCCATTAAATGCTAGAGTGCCTCCACTTTCTCACATCCTTTTTCTTGTATAACAGCAGCCCCTACCCCTTATCTAGGATTTTAATTTCTGTGGTTTTAATGACCTACCATCAGCTGTGGTCCTAAGTTTTTAATGGAAAAATTTAGAAATAATTTCTAAGTTTTTCATTCCTGCTCTAAATAGTGTGATAACATCTTGTCCTTTCCCACTTGCTCCTGCTCAGGCTGTGAGTCATTTCTTTGTCCAGAGTATCCATGCTAAAGTGCCACCCACCTGGTGGCAGTTGAGAGACCACATTCATATGAGTTTTAGGACAGCATGTTGTTACAACTGTTATATTTTATTAGTAGCTGTTGTTACTAATCTCTTGATGTGCTGATATATAAATTAAACTTTAGCCTTGTTATATATGTATAGGAAGAAACACTGTATAGATTTCATTGCTATACCTATTTTCTAGAGTCCAGTAAAAGTCTTGGAAGGTGTCCCCCACAGATAAGGAGGATTACTATTCTTTGTTTTCTCTTTCTGGGTGATATTCTTTTGACATTCTTGTGCACAAAACATCAAATCTTTATTACCGCTCCAAACTCTCTGGTGAGCTGTAGACTTTCATAGCTTCTTCTCTTGACTGTCTCAGTGGTCCAGTGAATGCAACTGGTCCACAAATAAAATACCAATTATCCCATGTAACCTGATTATTTCCCAGGATATTTTTTCAGGATAACATCCTGTCCCCATCAGATTCCACAAGCTGAAAGCCTCAGCCTCTCCTCTGCCACCATTCATTCCCTCACTTGTCATTTTTTAACATTTGATTTCCTGTCTCTCAGATCTACCCATTTCCTTCCATCTTCATTTTTTACCAAAGTTACCATTTATAATTTTCTGAGTGAATGCTGAATAATTTTCCAGTATGGTACTGCCATATGTTTAATTGCCTTAATCTTCTCTATTCTCTAGAGATCTTTGCAACTGCAGGTCTGATGTATACCAAGGCCCTCACCCTTCACCCTCCGCCATTAGAATCCTTCAGTTGACTTCGTGTTGCTCAGCTTGATTTCAAGAAGCAACATGCCCCAGTCCCTGATTCCTAACACTCTATCCATGCAGTCATTATTGTATTTTACTTTAATACGTTAATACACATTTGTGGAATGACTTCATAGATACATGATACACAATAGATACAGAGTTGAGTGGGAGGCTTGCACATTATATAAGAATGTTTATGCAACAGTGATTCTACACAGACATCTTTCTTTCTTTTTTTTTTTTTTTTTTGTTTATTTCTAGGAGGTATAGCAGCAATATATATTGGCACAAAAATGAGGGACTGTGGTCCTGTGAACTCAGCAGCAGTCCGAGCATAGCTTGACAGCTGCTGAGGAAGCTGGCCCCAAGGGAGCTGGTGGGCTTGGGGATGGTTCTCATGGTCAACTGCCCCTTTTGTGAAACATGAGGGGTTTTTTTTCTACAAAAACTTGCACCAGCCCCCAGGGTTATACTCATGGATTTGAGTGTAAACACGGTACATAAATGGTCCTTCAATGCCTCAGGCCTGTGGCAGACATAAAGACTTATGTCCCCACAACAAGGGGCAGGGATTAGTGGTCTGATGCTAAAGTCCCTTCCAGCTGTGACTTAGATTTCTCCACCATGGAAGAGTCAGCCCACAGTCTCCCAGGACTCCGCCAGTCCTCAGAATGCCTGAACACTAAGCACTGCTGGTTGAGGGCAAGAATTGTGTCTGTCTAAGTCATAGATGAGAGAGATATATAAAAGGAGAGGAAAATGAAAATAAAAAGGACTCTTGAGAGAGGAAATGAGAGTCTATCTCTACTGATCCATGACACCCTTGGCCAGGCAGAATGGAGGCTCACACCTTGCAAAGGGTTTTAGAATGCCAATGTGTGCATGCTTCCTGGTTCTCCTAGAATGTCCTCACTCACCTCAAGAATGAACCTTAAGAGGCCTCAGGATTGTAGCTTCCGAGATCATTCAACATTGTCTATGTAACTATGACTATGTAACATTGACTTGTAACTATATCCCCCAGCAAGGAAGAGATTTTAGATGCAAACTGATAGCCACAAATTTGACTGAGCATTTCTTGTTTGTAGATACTCACTAGGCCATGGAAATATATCAATAATGTGGTTGCTACTGTAATACTTATCTCTAGCTCACCATTGCAACTTTTTAATGGAAATCAGGAAAATGGAAAAGCAGTATGTATACCCTTTGTATCTCTGAATCTTGGTCTCTTCTTCCCCCTTCCCCCCATCCCCGTCTTTTGTCTTTTGTAAATTTTATTTGCCTTTTAATTCTGTCAGCAAGGCATTTTGAGAAAGAGACTGATTTCTGGCCAAATGGCTAAAAATAGCAAGGTACTCTAGAAAAGCAGAATTGTTAATGATGCAGTTTCCTTTATCTGCGCTATAGAGAGATAAGAGTAACTGCTCTTAAATGATCCTGGGTGTGGCTACTTGGAATCTTTGTTTAGAAATTTGATTCTATTACTTCCTCAGATTTTAGATTTTTGGCTTGCATTTTATAATCAGTGAGATTGACAGAGAACTAAGGATTTGGTCTTTCCCTGGGTGAGTCACACCTGCATTTTTTCCTATGAGTCATGAGCCTGCATATTGATAGAAAGGACTCTTCCTTTATATATACATGACTGAATTTGCCTCAATCTGAAAGTTGCAAACCCTATATTCTTAATATGTTGGTGTATCTACTATTAGAAGTGGCTAGAAAATAGATATGTAAGTCAATGTTGAGAGCCAAGTTTCCATGCTCTGTTTAGATAACTGAGGAATCCTGAGCTCCCATTGGAAGCCTTCCTACCTACTCAATAATTAATTCAGGAACTAAGTAGTACAGAGTACCTTTCATGTGCCAGTGATCTGGAAACCCCCCACCTCCTGTTACCTATGGGTGGGAAGAACAAAATTATGCAAATGGAGGGAAGACAGTGCAAATTGGAGAAGGGTGTCTGTCTTCACACCACAGATGGCCTGTATGATCTAGTGAGAATTTAGCATCCTGATATTTATGGGAGGGGGACACAGAACAAGAGGACAGGCTGGACTGCCGGCCGTGATTCCCATCTGGGAACTGCTGTTAAGATAAGTCAAATGCTTAAGAATCAGGAAGAGGTCCTTTTCTTCATTTTCCACCCTTGCCACTATCATCCTCTATAATCCCCAGGACAATATCAGATAATGGTATTTCTGTTCCTGGGTGGAAGATTTTAATATTATTCCACAGCACTTCAATCCTTGCTTCTCTGCATGGAAAGCATTCAGGCAAAAAGCACAAATGGAGAATTGGGAGGTTTATTTAGAGAGGGAAAGCACCATGTGGGGAAGGCCAAGGAGAAAGGGAGGAGGAGTCACCTTCCAGAGGCCATTTTCTGGGGTTGGATAAATGACATAGAGTATTCCATGTGTTGGGTTATGTTTGTTTGTTTATTTGTTTGTGGTTATCTGTTTGTTTTGGGGGTTATTTGTTTATTTGTTTTGTGGTACTGAGGATTGAAAGCAGGATGATTCTACCTCTGAGCCTTGCCCCCAACCCCTTTTTAGAATTTATTTTGTTTTGAAACAGGGTCTTGCTAGGTTTCTGAGAGTTCTGCTAAGTTGCTGAGGCTGATCTTCAACCTGAGATCCTCCTGTCTCAGCCTCCTAAGTACTGAGATTACAGATGTATGCCACCATGCCTAGCCACCAGTTGGATTTTGTATTCCCTCTAGACAACTCTGTCCTCATATGCATCACATTTGGGATGATCAGCTACCCTTTGCGATTCTGCAGTGTCTCCACCCCTTCCCACAAGGGAGAGAGTCTAAATGAGGCTGTACAGGTGGGCTTAGCCTTCTGATATCTTTGCTACCAGTTCATTCCAGCCAACCCTATCTGCTATTGTCTAACTAGCTACCTAACATTTCTAGAATCAGAAAATACTGACGTTTCACAAATTGAAAGTCCAACATTATATAAATGTAAAGTAATTATGGAGTTTCAGTAATGAACAAAATATGAAGGTAGTAACTCGATCTGGTCAACTATTTACAATAATGATAACTTGAAGTTGTTATCCTGATTACTGTTATCATGATATAGAGAAATTTAAAGACTGGTCCCAATACTGAGTGTTATTTGCTTTGGGGCAGTGTACAATTTTCTAAAAATAATGATTTTCTTGTGTTGAACAAAGAATGAACTTTCCGTACTTTATTTTCCTGGTTCTTCAGTTTAAATTTGCTACTGAAACTCCCTACCAATTATGGCTTATTTACTTCAGAACTCCAGAGCGTCCTAGCAATTTGCAGTGGTGAGATTTTATGTGACTGCTGGAAGGCAAATTCCAAAACATAAAGAAAGTTTGCCATTGGCAGTAATGGCCCCTCTGAGACACATTCATCAAAACTGGGAAATGAGAATCAAAAGGCTGGAACATATGGCTTCCTCCCCACCTAGCTCAGGAGCCCAGGTGACCAGAGGAGACGTTTTCAATTAAAGAATACTTTACTGAGAGTCACTTTGTCTAGATAGCTACGAAACTTTTTAAAAAATACTTTTATCTTCCCAAGAGGTCAAGATAACCTTGATTCTGGTTATTGGAAATGTCTCATGCCACTTGTTCTCCTTGTCTTCAATCCTTCCCTTCATCCATCCAGTATTTGTCATACTTTTATTAGTGCATTTTCATTTCATCATTTGTTTGTTTACTGTTTTCCATGGCTCCCTCTCTCTGTCTTGTTGTTGTTGTTGTTGTTTTTTCATCGCTCTGTTTACGTTCTATGTCTCCCTCCCAAATCAATAAAAATGCTCCTCAGTGGCAACCCTAAGCCAGAGAGCACAAACACATAGCTTAAACACACAAACTCAACACAAATAATAACTCAGCCCCAACACATGTGACACAAACATACACAAGGCTTAAACAGAAACATACTACAAATACACACACATGCTCCACACACACACCCAGCTCAAACACGTGCATACATACTCAACTGAAACACACACTGGGCTCAGATACACACACAGCTAACAGAAAAACATATAACTAAACTCACACGTAAATACCTACTCAATACAAACACATATAACACAAACATAAATACATGTATAGCTCCAACACACATAGGCACACACATACTCAACACAGACACCCAGCTTATATACACAATCAACACAAACATGGCCCAAACATAAACACATTCATACCCAAATACACATACAACTCAAATCCACATGTGTATAAACACTTAACACACAAGGACAAACACATTCACACAAATAGAAATACCCACACAGCTCAAATATATGCACACACACATACTCAACACAAACAGATTGACACAAACACACAAACTCGCTTTCCCCAGATTTCATAACAAATTATTACTGATCTGGTAATACTTGTAAATTTTAGTTAGCTCAGCAATGCCTCTCCAGTCCTTTGGCATTTTTCTGTTTCCAAATAAACAGGGATGGTTGTGGAGATTCAGGGACAGAATACCTGCTCTTCCTGAAACCTTAAGATATGCCAAATGCACAAAGCGGGTTCACTCAGTACTTTCTTCCCTCCATTAACTTGTGTAGTCACAGATTTTAAGAGCAAGTGTAAAGTGAAACTGAAGAGAAACAGAAGGTCAGCATCATCAGAATCCACAAAACAGGACATTCTTCTGTGGATTCTAAAGCTTATCTACCCATGTGACCTTATTTAGGAAAATAATACATACTTGTAAACAAAAGAATCCATAAGTTCCTGGAACTGTAATATCCAAGTTCTCTTTCTGAATTCCCTTTAGACAATGTATTGAAACAGGCTTACAAGGCAAGTGTCCTGATCGCAACCTGACTTCTCTCCACACAGAATGTTCTGCATTTTCCCATCAACCCCAAGCTACCTGGGAGATCATACAAAGATGAGACCTGAAGCCTGGGCTCTATTTGCTGCCCAGAAAGCCTATCTGGGGGCAGTATGCACAATTCCAGGCTCCTTCTTAGGTGGAAGGTGGATGACATAATGAATCTAGGGCAGGCCTGCCTCCTGCATGTTCAGAGAGGCTTCTTGCCAGTCCTGCATATAGCACCCCCTTTCTTGCAAACCTGGCATGCTTCAGTGCACAGCAGCTCAAAACATCGGCACTGCCTGTGGCTCCTACGTCTCTCTGTCACTTCACCCTCAGTGAGCCTTGGCTGTTGTGGGAGGAAGAACCTCCAGGGGAACCTTGTGCTCAGTGGTGTCTGTCCCATTGGTCACAGTATATGACTATAAATTAAAAAGCCCAGAGTGTTCTGGTCAGTGTTCAGCTAAGTGGGAATTAGGTCTTTTTAGACCCTGCCCAAAGCAAGAATCTTGCATCTCCAGTTCAGTAAGGGTTCCCCTTGAGAACCTTTGATCTGGCCTGACTGTCATTTGGCACTCTGAGAACCACTGAGATGTATTCTCATCCTTTGGGGGATCTACTGAATAGGGTACGGAGATTGGATCTGAGGTGGGCTGATCTGGGAACTAATTTCTAATCCTGGCCCTGTCACTCATTGGCAGTGTGGCCTTGGGCACAGGACTCAACTTATCTGGCCCATGCCTTATCCTTTGTAAAATGGGGTAAATGACCTTTCACAGGTAGAAAATCACCTCAGCTGAAAGAATGAACCTATAACAGGTGAAACCAGCCTTAGGGACATGTTTATGTCACACTTGTGATTGTGCCACGGAATCAGATAGGAAATACCTAGATAGCAGTGAGAAATAACTTGAAAATGTTGGCATCCATTCATCATAGGCAAGTCTTTGATTAGTTTAATCAAATGAGTGGGATCCCTTCCTTTATTTTTTATTTATTTTTATTTTATCCCTAATTTCTTTACTGTTGCTTTGTCTCTGTCCCATTATCCAAATGGATATGTTCCTCCAAATTTCCGATCAGAACTCTTCTGCATCCTTTTGGCTAAAATTTCAACACAATTCCACTTGTCTCAGCAACCAAGTAACTTATAGATAGTCACTTCCGGAGAATGCCCAGGCTTTATCTTACATCTCCAGACAATGATTTCCCCTCTCCCCCTTCCCACTCTCTGCATTAAGAATCATCAAAATGTTGCCACCAACATGTACAACATGGAAAAATGACAAAGGCAGAGGAATCAAGATTTCCCTGAGACAGTAACAACTAAACTGAGCCAGAAAGAAGTAAGCATTGACCAGGGGGGCAAAAGAGAGCTTAGACCATTGGGAGAAAAAAAATCTGGTGAGCCGGTTGATTTTGTTAAGTATGCAAGTGGTAAAACAATACAAAACAAAACATAAAGCAAAACCAAAGTAATATATTGAGGTAGCTTAAGCAAACAATCAGTATATTAAGTTTGCAAAAAGCACAATGACCTTCCCATTTCCTAAAAACAAGCAAAGAAAAACAGGAGAGAAGAGTAAGGGTGGGAGGCATATGACCTACAGTATGGCATCAGAGGCGGCTGGGCAGAAGCCAGAAGAACACAGAAATATTCACATAATGTTTCTGGAATTTCACATCCAGTTGTGTTAAGCAAGACTTTCAGAGTTAGAGGGAAAAAAATAGAGGAATGTGGTATATTATTTTCCATCATAGACATCAAAATGTTTGTTTTGCACAAGATTACCACCAACAACAACAAAAATCCCTGCCTTTCTTCTTAAAGTTTTAAAACTGTTGCAGCAACAGAACTGGACTTGCTTTTTCACTTGAGGATTGATAATTCTATCCTGTGATGTGCATCTTTGATAGAAAACTAGAGCTTCTGTGTAGACTGTCTTAGGGACAAACCTATTTTCTCTTCTTGGGAAAGGTGACCCTACTACTTTTCATCCTAAGGTGAGGGGACATCAGAGAATCTCCCTGCACTCATGACCCTGGAACACAGAAGGGAATGAAGATGCTTTTGTCTGTCATTCCCATTTGTTGTTCTCTGACAGAGTCCCTGAGTTTTTATTTTGCCTTTGAACAGTGTTTCTTTTGTAGTTTGGAGCAGCTTTTAGGGGGAGCTATTGCACCTGTTGGTTGCTAGGTCAGGCCAGGGCAGAGAGAGCTTCCATCAGGCTTCTTTGTTTTCTTAGATATTTGAATTCTAATTTGCATGGTGTTTGAGCAAGGAAGTTTGTAGCTGACATATTTTTAAATTTTGCTTGATTTTCTCTTTATTGTCTTCATAATTATTTTTATTTGAGCTTGCCTGGGGTGGTTGACAGGGTTTTGTTTGTTTGTTTAATTTTATTCTGGTTTTAGAATCAACTTCTGAATTTGCACTTTTTGCTCCTGATCCTCTTATGTGCTCTAGGGTTTCCATGCAAAACTCAAGAAATAAGGAAATGACCCGCTTATGCTACTTCTCTTTCTTTGGCTTTGCTCCCTCCCATGACCATTCCTTCCTCTTTCTTTTTTTCCTCACTGCATCTTCTTTCAGGAAGTTCAGCGCTGCTTTGAATTACAGAACAACTATGGACATGCCAGGATTTTTGGCCTAAGAGATCACTCTTCTCTAGGACCAGGGATTCTGGGATATTCTAGGACATTCCTTTTCTTGGGATATTCATGAAGTGAAAGAAAAACAAAAACATGAAGTCTTGTCTTCTCTGTTCATTTCTGAGCAGCTTTGTGTGCATATGCGTAATAATGAACTCCTTGATATCCCACTCATATACTCAGTATACTCATATACTCAGTGGACCCAGATAGGAGTATAGATATTGTAGTTATACCTGACTTTCAAGTGCAATATTTTGTTTCGTGATGTTGACTTGGGTGTACTGAACTCCTTGAGCATGAGTTTCATTGTGAAATTAGGTTGATAATTTACATAAGAGCTATAAACAGTGGAAGAGAGAATTCTTGTGCCACTTTGCCCTAGAGGATGCTCAGATGGTGTTGAGCTTTTATCTGGATGCTTTCTACCTCCAACCCATCTTGCCCTGGTCTGTCCTGGAGTCATTGTCAAGCTCTTGGTAATCAATTCCTGTCACAAAACAGCATGTTCTGCATCAATATGATCTTCCACAGCAAGTGGTATGTCATGTTCAATGTCACCCTACATAATTGTTTAAATTCTGCACAAGAACAAATATCTTTCTTATTCTACTAAAAGGAAAAATCTTACATGTAGAAAGTCACTTAGAAAAGGAATTTCTAATATGCATATAGAGGGAATATTATATTATGATAGCTGTTATTTACATAGCACTAACTTTCTGTGTTAGGTACTGTCCTAAGTCTCTCTATATATATCAGCTCATTTGATTCTCACCAAAGGGCTCCATAATTGGTGGGAGTCTGGGGAGATAAAAAAACAACTGCAGAACCCCTATGCAAAAATTATTAAGAATTTCAAGATGATAATTCAGATCATTAAACCAAGAATGAGGCCTTTCTAATCATAGGGTCATGTGCACCTGCCTAGGTTGCATGCCCTAGTCCTTACATCAACACCACGAGGTAAATATCAGTATTCATTAGAATTGATCTAAATACAAAGGGAAAACTCAATCACCCAAGTGATAGGATGTGGTGGAGCTCGGATTCTACGCAGGAAGTTTGTGTCCAGAGAAAAGTCTCTAGGCATGGTGGCATACATCTGTAATCCCAGTATTTGATAGGTGGGCACAGGAAGATCCCAGATTTGAGGTCAACTTCAGCATCTTTGAGAGACCCTTAGCAACCTAGTGAAACCTTGTTTCAAAGTAAAGCGTTCAAAAAGAGCTGGGAGTATAATTTGGGGGTAGAATGCTCCTGGTTTCCATCCCCAGTATCAAATAGTAATAAAAAATTATTTTTGTTTATAGTGTAACATTAATTTTATACATCACATTTTCCGTATTATTTATTTGAGAGATATGAAAAATCTGATCATCTGTAACAGTGTCTTGGTTTGTCCAATTAGAAGAGCTGGTGGGAAATATTATGCCTGTATCTTGTACAGATCCAGCATCCCTCACCCAAAATGTTTAGAACCAGAAGCATTTGAGATTTCAGAGTTTTCCTGGGGTTTAGAATATTCACATAGATTTATGTCATATTGGCCAACAAAATTTTTGGAATTTCAGAGTACTTTAGCTTTAAGATCAGGGATGCTGAACTTGTAACACAAAGACGTATAGATTTTTCCAAGCAACAAACACTCTTCTAAGCCCCTTTTATACATATTAATACCGTATGCCTTTCAGTTCCACCCTAGAATGGAGGTACTATTTTTGCTCCTGTAATATTTTAGACAAGGATGTTGAAAGATGATGGTACATGCATTGAGCAATGCCACACAGCTGTGTCAAGGTGAAATATGAACACAGGTAGGCTGGTCTGGGCCCTTAAGGACCACCTTCTATTTGTCTCTTGACTGTGTGAGGCATGAGATATGACATCCTCTTAATTTTATCTTCTGCTGAGTCACCAGTGACCAGCAGAAGACCTGACATCTTTGATAGCCAATCAATAATTGATGAGGTAATGAAGGGATTGAATCCTTTGAAAATTAAAATTTTAATTATGCAAGTAATGCATGAATACATGCTCCTTGTAAAGTGCTAATAAAATATTCTAAGGAAAGGATATCCCGAACTCCTTCTAAGACCAGTCTCCCTTCTCTTGCTGTAATTTAAATCTTTATTCTCTGGACTTTTCTAGTAAAGATCAAAGTTCTCAGAGTTTATGAACTGCTGTCAGTCATGGTGTGAGCCCCTAAGATTGATATTTGCTGTGAGTACTCATGCAATCATGAATAAGGTGAATCTTTGCTCAGAACAGTTCTTTTTGCTAGAGACACTAACACAAACGCCCTAGTTTCACAATGCAGTTTCAGTGGAATTCAGTTTGAGAGCTAAAAATTGTGCAGATCATCACTAGTAGCTTTCATGCTAGTTACCATCCAGTGCAGCCTGATGTCCCCCTGTCCAGGAAGGTTTGCCATATCATCATGATGGCTGCTGAGGTTAAGCTGTTCCAGGCAAGAGTGGAGAAGTGTTGGCCATGGGGTAAGTTTGTGTCTTCCCAAACAATTTAGGCTGTTTTCCTGAGGATCTGGCAGCCCAGGCTCTAGTCCAGGCATCACTGGGTTTTATATGTCAATGAGGAGCATAATATTAAATCAAAATAGAACATTCATTCTTGGTTGCTAAGTTTGACTTATGGTAAGAAATGATGAGAGAGAAAAGTGCTTTGAGGGTAAGCATTCCAATACATAATGAAGAGCTTCCATCAGGAGCGAAACCTGATGTGTCTGATTTGAAACCTGTCCCTTCCACTTATTAACTGAGCAGTGGACTGAAGCTGGGCAATTTTCTAGACTTTCTGAGACCACTTTCCTTGTTTGTAACCTGGAAATGATAATGCCTCATAAGACTCTGGTAATGTCAATTGAATGATCAATGTGAAGTGCATAGGATGCTGACATTATCAATAAATATGAGCTACAAAAACCTTTTTTTTTTTGTGGTACTGGGGATTGAACTCAGGGGCATTCTACCTCCGAGCTATAGCCCCAGCCCCATTTTTTATTCTTTATTTTGAAACCGAGTCTCACTAAGTTACGAAATGTCTCACTAGATAGCTGAGGCTGGTCGTGAACCCGGATCCTCCAGTGTCAGCCTCCCGAATGCTGGTATTACAAGCGTGTGCCACCACGCCCGGCTACAAAAACCATTTTGAAAGCTAAATAAAACTAAAATATTCTAGCAGAACACGTCTCTATAGTTAAAAATCTTAGACCATTATTTTTGCTGGGTTCTCATGACAACAGCAGAAACTGATAGAAACAGTAAGGCTCTGTTAGACTTTTATTTTCTGGACATAATATTCTTCTGAGATAGACAATCAAGAAATTGGCAAATACGTCCATACATTGACAAATGTCACTTGTCAGTACAGTGACACCTTCTAAAATGGAGTTACTCTTCCTTGCTTATTAACAATATGTTCAGAAGTGAACTGATTCGTGGACTGGTATAATTTGAGTGAGTGTGTAGTCGACATCCTCCCTGAGCTGATAGACTGCTCAGAACACTTCCTGGCCACCAGCAGGCACAAAATAAAACATTTGGCGATGTACAAGCTGCCCTCTGGAGGAGAGGACTTTCCATTGCTTGGGCCTGGTAAGGCCCTTAGAATTGAATCCCTATCCTTCATTTCTCTTTCCCAGCACCCAGCCCAGGCTGTGACATGACCTTAGTTCTCAAAGACTGCTTGCCAAATAGAACACTGGGATAGAGGACAAGGAGTTTTACAGAACTGATAGCTTTCAAGAGGCTCTTGTGTCTGCCAAGTGATGAGAGCCATAGATACAGAAGAAAGGCGGGGGAATAGAAGGTTTAGAAAGGTGACTAAACTAGGAGGAGGAGAACAAAAAGACATTGAAGCACTCTTGTTTGAAGCACTGCATCCTCTCACTATTTAGTGTTTATGAGGGATCCCCAGATTGGAAACTAAGGAGGATGCTGTCAGTAGGAACCTCATCACAGGCTCACCGTCGTGTCCCCCTCTCTAGAGCTTCCTGTGTGTTTGTGAACGTCACACACTGCTCATGTTCAGGAAGGAAGGAAGGAAGGAAGGAAGGAAGGAAGGAAGGAAGGAAGGAAGGAAGGAAGGAAGGAAGGAAGGAGCAGGTGAGGGGAAGAGAAGGGAAGGGAAAGTACAAATGAACAGATAGATGATAAAGGAATAGGCAGACAAATTGACAAACCAGCCCAACAAACAGATAGACACACAGAGAGATGATAGATTACAGACAAATGCACAGAGAATATTTTGTATTTATCTAGTGATGGGGAATCTTGATGTTTGAGACAGCTGATTTAGAGTAAATTATAGTGCTTGTACTTACAAGTTGAGTGACCTTGTGCAGTTTAGTGGAGATGCCCCCTTCATAAATAAGGACTGCTGGTTAGAGACAAACTGTTGTTGTTGTGTTAAGTATTGTAAATAGAAATTCTAAAAAGCTATACCTTTCTTATATATTTTATGTTAGTTGCAAGCATAAATTTATTCACCAATCTTCTGATATAGATCTAAGGCATGTTTTTCTTAAATATCGCTCTATTTGCATTTCTTACAAAATCAATCTTATATCTAATCTATATAGTCTACAATTTCCAGCTTCAGTTTCTCTAAATATGACAAGAACTAAAAAGTCTTGCCAATCATGCCACCCTCATGTAGATTTATGAAAGTACAGATATGCTTTAATTTTATTTTAACTTTATATCCCTTTCTTTCTCCATCTCCTCTTCTTGTTCACAGTGCCTACTATAGAACTTTATATGTAGTAGTTTCATGAAACATGAATTAAATTGATAATTGGTAAAAACTGCCTATAATAATGCCTAATATACAGATAACGTTCCATAAAAATCTTACTATTGCTATTGTCATTATATATTTTTATTATTATGTTGCTGTAAATGCAAAGCAGATTGCTGTCTTTAAGCTTATACTAAAGGAATGGCTAGGGAGGCTTTGGTGAAATTTTTAGCAAAGTTCAATGTGTTGAGCAAGTATAACTATCTGATCCAACTTAGCATTCTGTCTACTCTTATAGTGATAAAAGAACCCTTAAATTGGTTTTTAAGTTTTCTGGCCCATTCTGTTGAAATATGTGTTCTCACATGTAGTTTTCATAACAGTTGTATTTTGTGATAAAATAGTAATACTTTTAGAAAAGAATGGGTTGTAATGATTTTAGACTAAAATTCTTCAGGGCTGGAACTAGAAAACCACTTTCTTTCTTGCTTTATTTTTTTGCTGCTTTAAAAAAAAACTGCATGGGCAAATAAGTATTGTGGAAATACTAGCTTATGGGCAAAAGCTCTGAGGTACAATTTATGTGCTCACTTTGAATTGGATTCCCATCTCTGCACCCAGGATGCTCCTTGCAAATGTGCTGTGTGTGTATTTTCAGTGTGCCCCTGTGTTCATTGTTTTAAGTGCTGGGTTAGAGATCTCACCACGCAATAAAGTAGCATTAGTTTCCCATAGATGGGTAATCCTATTACAGCTAGATACCAGGATACATTTTAATAAGTACAGATACAGAGATTAAAGCAAAAGGATTGAGGAAGCATCCGGTTCCCTCGGGGGTAATGGGTAATGTAATTATTCTCTTATACCAAGAAAATAAATTAGAAGTCTTTATTACATCACAAAGAAAGAGATTCACATTTTTATTTCTCCTGAAAGTCATGGCAGCATGATTCCAAGCTAACATTCACATATTGTTTTTGTTGTTGTTGTTTTGTTTTTTCGTTTCTGGAAGATTTGAAATTGAATCAGTGGACAAGTACACAAAACACTGGTTGATGCTTCAGTGGGGTATGTCTTCAAAAACAAAAACCTTTACTTCTGTTGCCATTAAAAACAACATTTTAAGATTAAACTCTAGAAGTAAGACCATAACTACCACCATTGATGGAACAGAGGAAACAGTAACAGTTCATTTTGGCCAATATTACTGTTTTTCCCAAGCTTTGACAATTAATCCTTATTACTTATGACATTATGTAGACCAAAGAAATCCTAACAGTCTAGAACAAAGTCTGAGTACTTCCTCTAAGTAACTAAGGGAACAAATAGCGGTGGCCTTGATAAGACATCTAGAAGAAGCTGGAAAGCAGGAGGTGTTCCACAGAGAAGTGAGATCAAGGCCCCGGTCTGCACAAACCAGGGGAAACGAGGCTTGAGAAATGTGTATTTCGGAAATACAACAAATGGTTCCAAAAACAAGCTGACTAAGTTGGAATTCAAAGAAAATATAATTTAGCAGATTCTGAAAGTCCTTTGATGTTTTCATAAAGAATTAGACCTGGAACATTGAGAGAGAGGCTTTTTCAGCAAGGCAGTGAGTTTGGGAAAATGAATGTGTGGCAGGGAGGGCAGATTATCTAGGAAATGTGAGGCCTTAGTTTTAAATATTGAAAGATAAATGAGCCAAGCAATATATGAAGATGGATAAGCAACCTTTAGAGATGACTGATTAGATAGAAAGTCAGAAAGTCGCCCAGCACAGAATGTAACCACACCCTTGCCTGACAGTGTCTGAGATCTTCTCCATACTCACCATCTCTGCTACACAGTGGCTCATGCAATTTTAAAGCAAGAAAAAATAATAAAATAATGATGAAACAGATGTGCTCTGTAAGTGTGCCCTAGGAGAAATAAATTATATCAAGTGCACAGCAGTAAGAAAGAAGGAAGGAATTATTGCAAGAGGAGAACCTCATGATCTCTTCATTGAGTTCAAACTTGGTCCTGCTTAATGCAGAGGAAGCCAGTGCTATTGGTCTGGAAGCCTGAACAAGCCCTTGTGAATCTTGTGGTAGGCAGAAGCCAAAAGGACAAGGGAAGAAATGGCTGGAGGCTGGTCACCATTCTCTTTAGAGTTGACCCTCTCCTTGCAGTTTGGTCGCATCTTCTCTTTACAAACCTTTGGTGACCCTCCTTCATGTCTTAACTTTATATTTGGTCTCCTTTTCATAGTATTACAGACTCTCCCCTGCTGACCCCTCCAGCCTGATAGTAGGGTAAAGCCCAACTGAAAGGAGAGACTTGCTGATTTCAAATAGACCACCCACATGGAGTTTCTCTGTCCATTTCCTCCCATCTCATCACCTGGCCACTCTGATGAGATACCACTTAAAGCATATTTCCATGAGGCTCCTCTCTAGCATCTCCTCTCCACTATCTGTTATAACCTCACTGGCATTTATGACATGATTGCAGTCTCACAAATACTGATCAAACTATGAGACAAAAATCTTTCTTTGCTTCCCGTTAACTGACTAGTCCTGTATTGTACCACTACCATGGACAAACGTGTTTCTACCACTCTCTAGATGTGCATGCATATCTGCCTCTGCCCATCTGTACTCCCTCCCAAGCCCTGAGAGGTGGAAATCAGGTGCCTTTACTGCTAGTGCTAGGTCTAGAACACAGAAGTGATCACTATAATTACTTATATTTAGTAATGCTAATTTTCTGTTACTAAGGTGCTATCTAACTTACGTTTCACCTAAGCTTCATAATAATCCTCTGAGATAGGTAATTCAATTATATCCAACTCTATATACCATGAGGTAATGAGGGTAACTACCATGTGGATTCATGTCAAAATAAATGATTTATAAATACAAATGTAAAACATTTAGCATTAGTACATGGGAAGTTTCCAAAAATACTAGCTGTTATTACTTTTTTTCTGTGTGTGTATGTGTGTGTGTTTTACTAGGGATTGAACTCACATGCACCCACAGGCATTCTACCTGTTAGCTACACCTTAGCCCTTTTCATTTTTTATTTTGAAACAAAGCCTCACTAAATAACTAAAGCTGGCCTGGAACTTGAAATCCTCCTGTCTCAGCCTCCCAAATTCTGGGATTACAGATGTGTACCACCATGCCCTGCTTAGCTTTTATTACTTATAATAGGGATGTTAATGACACACCTTTGACTCAATAGAGTCATCTCACAAGTCCTTTATTTGGATACATCTTCTTTTGATTTGATTTTCCTCAAAATGAGATGCCTTCAATGTGGTTTCACAAGATCATTGACATCTGATCAATGTATGCTATGTCCTGAGTCTATGAAAGAAGTCAATATTTTGGCCCTGAAGGGAATACTAGATGAGGTTGGCTGGAAGATGTAAATGTCATTGAATCCTGGGTAGTGAGACTGGAAGTGGATGCATACATACTCTTGGATTTCCAGAGAACTAAGCTCTAGGGTCCAGATCACTTCATGTTAAAGCGACACAGGTAGAATCAATTTAGCCTTCCTGCTGTGAGGCTTCCAGCCTCAGTATATAAGCCATCCTGCCCTTCGGAGCAGTCATCTCAGGTCAATCAAGACATTTGGCCTCATTAACCACTTGGATTCCTCTTAGGGCTTTTTTATTTGTAGTCTTCCCAAGGCTTAATGGGCTGCAGATTGTACTTTGCCCTGCTTCCTGTCGAGCCTTGCCAAGCTCTGTGCTTTTACCCAGCAGGCAGCCATTTTGACTGTCAGCGTTTGTATTTTTCTCTAGGAGGCCAGGAGTTCTTCTGGCTAATCCTGGATACCTAATTAACATTTCCCTGTTCACTGCATTCCTGCTTGTAATTATTCTTTATGGCATCTCTGTTTCCTCAACCTTCAGAAATACATCACACCATCTTAGTGGTTCTAAGTTCGCTGTCCTCTTCACTTCAATACCATCGGCTTTAATTGTGCGTAGTGTAAAGTTTGCTCATTCACTGGATTCTGTGATTTTGCTGTTCTTGTTGTCAGAAACAGAAACTGGACAGAATCCTCAAGAGTGAGCATGGTTTGGAAAGACACAGGAGGTGCTGCAGGCGAGGGACGGGGCGTGGACTGGGAGGACAGGAAGGAGGAATCAAGTTGGGTGTTGGTAGGTGTGTTCTCTTCCAAGGGATGTGTGTGGAGTTCAAGCAGTTGATAGATATGAAGAATTGTATGGGGGAGGAGAGGCATAAGGTGAGTGTTAGAATTAAGAGTGGGTGGAGGAAGCCGGTCTCCGCATGCATCTTTAACTCACCTCACCAGCCACCCTGTTGATCTTTTTTTCCCCCTCCTCTGGAACTTTGAAGGAGTCTCCAGCATCATCACCTGCATTTCAGATGATTTTTGCTGTCATTCTAGACTCTGCAGAGGACAGCACAAGTGACTTTTCTAAGTGAATCATCAGTTCTTCCTCTCCTGCCTTGCACCTTGCATTTCACCCACACTCAACACTATGTGGATCCTTGAACTCACCACACATACCTCACAGTACCGCCCAGGTCCCCTCCTCCTTCCCTCCTCCACCTCCAACACTCTGGCAAACTCCTACATAGCACTCCTACATAGATACAGGCAAAATAGAACTCATGGTATGTATCTCCCTAGTCATAATTATTCACTCCCCCACATATACATCCAAGTGTCCTTAAACATATTTGTATCAGAGCACTTCTTACACTATCTTGTATGTACATATTCTTGAGTGTCTAACTTCCCACTTAAACATGAGCTCAGCCAAATTTTTATTTATCTACATTCCCCTTAAATTTTCTCATGGTACCTGGCAGATGGTAGGTGCTCAATCAATGTTATCAAAGTCCTTTGAATAGAGAACCACTGCAATTTTCTATCCCAGGAAATCCTGAAAACGGGTGGTTTAATCAGACTGGTTATTGTTTACTTAGTGTTTTCAACTGGAGATTGCTCTTTAATCAGTCTTCAAGATTTTGTGGGTTAACAAATATTTTTGAGTATCTTATCAGACAAAATTATTTATAGAAAATTGCCTCTGTGGTTGTTGGTTATTCACTTAGAAAGGATTTACTCAACACTTCCAATTAATGAGCTAGCTTCAGTTTCCTAAATCACAATAATTTTTATTTCCCCAGAAATAAACAAATTTCTGCATATAAATTAGAATTTTATTAGGTAGGAGGTTTATAAATCAAGTGGTTTAGAATAGCATTCACCTAGAACTAATCCATAAGTCTTCTTTAGCAAGAAATGAAAACATAGTCTCAATAATTTTAATGTAATTTCCATACACTTTTTGTTGTTGGGTATTATAGATTGATTTCTGCTCCTGATAGACTTTGAAGTTGTTTAAGCACATAAAAGCCCCAATTTAATTTCCCACAGATAGACAGGGAGAAAGAGCCCCCTAAACACAACACTATAATTTGTACATCTGAATCTCTGATCTTTTAAAACTCTCAGTTCTCTCTTTTAGCAGAAAGGATGTTTATGATTGTCAAGAAGAAATCAAACCTGCTTTTATAAAGTAAAATGCCATATTTTAAACATTAGCTGGTACCTTATAAAATTGCTGATCATGTAGTTCATCCTAATATTTACAGCTTGATTCTTTGCAGAGTAAGAGAAGTAGAAAATTCTCCTAATTATCCCAAAAGATGCCTAAGAGAAGAACTAGAAGGTGAATACAGCTATGCTTTTTTTTCCTGAAATGTATTTTCATAAAAATTACTGTAATCTGCTAAAACAAGACAGTATTCTCCTAGCTTGTAAACACTTTGAAAAAATAGAATCAGGCTAATTTCCATTAATGAAGCAGTTAGTGCATATAAATCTGGTCCCATTTGGAATTCTTAGAAAACTCAAAACTCTGATGATTACTCTTTGTGATGACTGTTAGTCTGCTACATGTTCTGGAATGACTTCCAAAGCTTCAATTGAGCACTGTAGTTGAGTATGTTTATAGCAGGCTAGGTTGTGCTTCAGTAACAAGTAAATTGCACAATCTTAGTGGCCCAACACAACTCATGTTTAATTCAAGCTTATAACTTTGATGTGGCCTTTGTGAATCTCCAGAGCAATTGTAGAGACAGTTTATAAGACTGATACATTACATAGGCTTTCATTGATACTAGTGATATTTGATATTAGATCTCTCTGCCATAGTTTACAAGACTAAGGAGAATTTGCAAAAATTATTATTTCTTTATCCTTGCTGGACAACATTTTCCCATCATACGTTGCCAAACTGGGGCAAAAGTAAAAGAAAACCAGAAGCCTGAGAGGTTTTGCTTTCTTGAAACTGTTTCAAGATGGAGTCCTGAAATTCCTCTTGCCAAATCAGGCATAACTCTATCTAACAATATATCTAACAATATATCTCCTTGTTTTTCTCTTAACTCAATTACATATGCATATGGAAAGGGCCATGAGGGCTGACAGGAATCCTCAGCTGTAGAGTAGAACAGCCAGTCTGAAGCCTAACACAGGAAGGGTCTCTTTGGGGATACTTTAAATTTCAGTGGAGTATTTTTTTCTTGAACATAGCATTGGACACATTCCTTTCCACTTCATAGGAACATGGGGGAAGCTTTTAGACACAGTCTCTTCGTGCACTCCTATGTGGAAGGGATGGTTCCCACTCAGTCCCATGTAACTCAAGCCTTGTCAAATGGAGAAAAACTCATTGCATGTACACTGGTGTGGAACATATTTCCATTGCATGTTATCTCCTTCCCCCAAAAAAAATTTCACAAGAAGAAGATAAATATGTTACTATCAAAAACAGGAGAGAAAACATCAGTTATATATTAGAAGCCAGAAGTCATAGTTCCATTTATAGTGTAACAGAAGAAAATTTTCATTGAGTTATATAAACAGAAACCTTGAAAAAGCTTTGCTAAAATGAAATAGACAACATTCCAGCTCACTGTCTTTGTAGAGTTGACCTTCTACCCTCCCACCCTCATTGAACTGTTTGGAAAGCTTTATATCAGTCTAAATCTTTACATCAGTCTAAACCAAAAATGACACACTTCAGTTTTTTGTTACCTTCTGTGTTTTATTGTATTTTTCTCTGTTGATTTCTTCAGTTATTGGAAAAGTGATATCAACATAGAGCTGGCCTCAGAGGCTACAACCTCTCCATTCCAGTGTCTCTCTGCTGGTGCTGCCCACTCTCTGTCAGTCTTCATATTCTCTTCCTTTAACTTTACTTCTTTTTCTGCCTTATTTTCTTCCTTCTGGCCCCTCTCTCTCTTCTTGTAGAAGTGGCTTATTATTCACTCATATATGAATTCCTGGGAATAAGAATCGTAGTCATCTTAACTTAAAAACAAACAAACAAACAAAAAACCTCTGCTGGTTTGTAGATGAACCTCCAAGAAGGTACACGATTTTGACAAGAAGCACACAAGTCTCCTGATGGCCACCTCATCCTGCCATGCCAGATAACAATGTGAGGCCTCTGTGACCCCAAGATTCTCTCTGGGGAAAGAGTTAGCAGTTCTGGTTATGGGCTTTGGGCCTTCACACTAACTTCTGCCTATTGGTCTTACCCACTTCTTATTCTTAAACTAGACATCACCTTTGTTTGGATTTTTCTAGCAGCAAACCCTCATTGCCTCCTCTATCCTCATGCACACTTGATATGAGGTTCAAATCCAAATCCTGATTGGTGACTTCCACATCTCACTGTATACGTAGACCCTGTCTAGAATTATTGGACAAGTATCATATTTTGAAATATTAACAGCAGATTAGAAACATAAATAGACACAGAAAAGTGCATCTTTTTAATTCATATAAAGAACAGCAGTTCGTCCATTTTCTTCTTTTTTCCCCAGTACCTATTATAAAATATAAGAAAAAAGGATGGAACTTACCATGAGCCTATGCTAAGTGTCTAACATTGCTCCAGGCATGGTACACACACTCTTTTTATGTAATTTCTATACAAACCTATAAAATAATTATTAGGATTATCTTTTATTGATGAGGATCCAGAGTTTAGGGGTGCTGAATAACTTTCAAAGTTCACATAGTCAAGTGGCAGAGCTGGGGACCAAGCCAGGAGTATGAGTGTATCTGTGCTCTGTCTCATCTGCCATGAGTTTTCTCCTACAATAAGAGTGATCAAGTACATTATATTTTCTGGACCACATACACTTATGCTGATGAGACAGGATTAAATGATGGTGACTATTTCATTAAAAAAAAAGTGTGGTGCTAGGGATTGAACCCAAAGATTCTACCTCTGAGCTATATCGTCAACCCTATTTTATTTTTATTTATTTAATTTATTTATTTTTTTGCGGTACTGGGGATTGAACTCAGGGGCATTCTCGCTCCGAGCTATACCCCCAGCCCTATTTTTTATTCTTTAATTTTGAAACCGAGTCTCACTAAGTTGCGGAGTGCCTCACTAGATAGCTGAGGCTGGCCGCGAACGCGGATCCTCCGGTCTCAGCCTCCCAAATGCTGGGATTACAACCATATCCACCATGCCTGGCCTATTTTTTAGTTTTAAACAGGGTCTCACTAAGTTTCTGTAGGCCTCATTTAGTTGCTGAGCCTGGTCTTGAACCTGAGATCCTTCTATCTAGTCTCCCAAATACTAGAATTACAGGTGTGTACCATCATGCCCAACTATTTCTATTTTTATAGATTAGAAGACTAGATATGGATGGACTAGAAATTCAGCCTTTTAAGCTAGTTGAGCACGTTTTCAATTAAATCATGATGTTTAGAACCAGAGCATCGTGTGTGTGTGTGTGTGTGTGTGTGTGTGTGTGTGTGTGTGTAGTACTGAGACTGTGAGACAGAGCTATTTACTTCTCTGAATATTAATGATCCTGAAAGCAGGACAGTGGAGGGCAAGGACATAGTTAAGAACCAGCCCTCCCCTATTTCAGGATCACTAGAGAAAATGTTGCTGACTCCTAGGTCATTGTTACCTATTCCCTTCAAACCTAGACTTTCATAATTAATTATTGACCTAGTCAATCTTTCTTAATAATTAGACACATTTTACTTTGTTGCCCCCTTCCATCTATTTCATAGTTATGAAATCCTCCCCCACTGCATTTTTTCATTTTTTCCTAATATAAGTAATGTATTTGATAGCAAGAGAACAGGATTAACTACTATGTGTAACTAGAAATTCTGTTTAACCAAATTTCAGCACTCCTTCAATGATTAATCAATGATGATAATTTCATTTGTTCAGAAAAAAAAGCAAATGAATCATGTAATGACAATTTTCAAATAATACTGGGCCTTATTTTAAGGATAGCATAGTTATTCTTTTCTGGAGAATGCCCTGATACATATCTTGAATCCATCTCTAACTAGTGTGAACATAGGTTAGTTAACTAAATCATCACTCTGTGCTTCCATTTTATACTACAAAACAAAGATAATAATAATCCTAAGTCATATGATTATTTTAGGAATAAATAAAATAATATAGAGAATTTCTTATAATTTTGGCAAATCGTAACTATTCATGTTTTGAAGTAAAACCAACCCCAGTGTATGAGAACCCACCACTGAAAGGTGGAAGGTGCTGTGAGAGCAAAGAAATAGTAGGCAGACCCAGGATTATACAAAGAGTGATTATTAGGGGTCATAGATAGAAGCTTGTCTCAGGATTCAGCACAATGGGAGGATGCCTACATCCCAAGGAGGTGGCTTATAGCCTAAGCTATGCAAAGGTGGGCTGCAGCCAACAGGAGTGTACCTGGTATTTCTCAAAAAAGAGGAACATGTCCAATAATAATTAGGAAACAGTTTGGGCATCAGTGGCCAGCACAGCATTCTCAGTTGACATGTTAATAATTTTGTTCAGTAGGGTTTGGAATGTGTACCAGGGTCACCTATAGGCAAAACGGTGTCACAACCAAGATGGCCATAGTCACATCAAGCTAGGTCCCTCAGAACTTACCAAAAGCTATTTTCTCTTGTTGCAATTCTAGTGTGTGCGTGTGTGCGCGCGCGCGTGTATTTGTGTATCTGAGAATGACAGAACTCTTGTAATAAATTATTATCTGTAAACAATGACATATCTCTTATGAAAGTTTAGACAGCCTTATTTAATAAGAGTCTTCTCAAATATGGACTTATATAGCTACTATACTGGTACATAAATAGGATTTTAAAGCAGCTATTAACCACTATGATATCAAATAATAATTTCATGAAATAATATTTTATGCTATTTAGGAAACACAAATTTGTACACATACATTTATTCCCATTAAATAAAATTTTAATTTCCATTAAATAAAATATGTATTTACATTGCATAAACAATGAAATATTATTGATTATATTTAAATGGTAGAATATGAATAATTTTGTTACTTGTACTTTATGTATTTTCTAAAAATTCTTTAGTTAATCTATATCATTTATATAATCAGAATATATATATATGTATATACTTATAATATATTTAATATCATTCTATCATATGGCCTCATCATTCATAATTATTTAGTGTCCCATGTAATTTGTCACTGTTGAGTAATTTTATTTATGAACTATGAGAAAATGACAAAGGAAAATATGCAATAAAGTGTGAAATATATATAAATGTAAAATATGTATATAATTTATATTTCACTATAAATATAAATAAATAAGTATATATGTATATATATAGCCAAATGATTGAAACACAAAGGAACAATATTCATGGAGTGATTAAATACAATAGGTAAGAGTGACTTAATGTATCAGTATGGAAACTCATGTCATTGAGAGAAAAAAGCTGAATACAGCTATATGTATATATATATATAGATATAGACTAAACTGTATTCTTTAAATCTCATGACTAGGTAAATGGCTAGAGGAAAGTGTACGTTTTAATGGTAATTACTTCTAGGGATTCGATTTTTTTCTCTTTTTCTTTCTCTTCTTTTTTTAATTTTTTTTTACTACAATGCTGCCTAACTTTATAGTAAAGACAAAAAGTCACTTTACTAAATGTACATTCATTTTAAGAATGATGATATTTTTCTTTTTCCATTAAGTTGACTGAAAGAGAATTTTTCTGACCTTTCTGGATCATGCAGTTGCCATTTTATTTTATCTAGGAAATGACAAACCCCACCCCTGTCATTTCTGAGGTGCCATATTGAAGGGGAAAAGGCTCAGCTTTAAAGCCTTTACCTACAAGCATCCCACAGAGCCTGTGTGAGTCACTACCTCCATTTGTGACCCAAGATGAGAAACTATGAACTAAATCACCTTGACAGTTGTCTCTCTGCATTAGACCATGGTGTCTGCCTTCTGTGCGGACACACCACCCTTCACATCCATTATTTGTTTCTCCCAAGTTCACACAGTCTCAGGCAGAACAAAGAATCGCTTCTCTTTGCTAAAAATGATACACTGACATTTGACATACCTTGCCAAAATTTCTACACAAGATGATTATTTTTTAAACAGGGACACAGCTCCCAAGAAGAAAGACCAGGTTGTGCTTCACTTGGACTCTTTGACTTAAAATAATTTTCCCAGGAAACCATCATGTAGAAAAACTTTTCCTATTATGCAGAGAGGAGTCACTGACTAATTTATAAGGGGAACATATGTGTACATATTTAAAATATGTAGTTCAAATTCTTAATTTGATTTCATAATTTCAAATTATTTTGAATTAGTTAATAAGGCAGAAAGGAAAACATTTTAAGTGAACCAGGAAGCAGAGTGAGGGTGGGGAACAAACCTAGAAAAAAGGATTAGCACAGGGAAAGGTTGTTAGAAAAAGAGACACAAATAATTTCTTTTTTTCTTGATTCTAATATTGCCTAGAGCTAGCCATGCTGAGGGAAAAAATCTAATATTTTATCAGCATGATGGGGGCTGTCCTAGAAAGAAGTTTGTTTGGGGCTACTGGACAGGCACACACTCCCTTCAGGCAATTTTTGATCAAGTAGAGGAACATAAGACCAAGCACTTACACACAAGGCTCAAAACTTGGACAGAATGTTCAGAGCAGTTTGCTCCAATTTGCCCTAGCAGGAGAAAACTAGCAAGCAGAGAGATGTGCCTTTGTCAGTGAATTTTCCATTTTCAATTGAAACAGAGAGCATATTCTTTGTCTAGTTTTGCAACACACTGCAAACTAAATATACTATTAAAGTCCGTTATCTGTTGCTCAGGCTATGATGAACTTATACCTGTGATGAACTTACCCTGCATACCTTAGGTGTTTCAGTCAGAAAATCTTACTTTTCCATTTACATTTGTCTCTCTTCTAGACTGAGATTTTCAATGGCTGTGGTCTAATTATCAGATGCTTGCATATAACAAATACTCTCAAAATATGTAATAAATGAGAAAACAAAACTATCCCCTATTTTCAGTCTCATATAACTTAATCCCAGATTAAGGGATTAAACATCCAGTAAACACCAGTACTTATAATGGACTCCTTTATTTTATTGAATGCAATTGGTACAACGTGGTAGTACTAACACATATTTTGCTGAATTTAATTGGTGTAAAGTAACAGCACTATTTTTCAAATGTGATTAAAAATGTCAGATGATATTAGAATTAGAAAGTGAAGTCCAGAAAAGTAAACCAATCCTGTTTAAGGTAATTGCAGTAAAAGAGGCTGTCAAATTGAAGAACATTCTTATAGAAGATTATAGAGACATCCCTATTACCAAGATGATCTGGTTTCTATCCAGCCATCCCAGCAGTGATTCCCAAGAAGTCCACTCCCAGTTGTGACTCCCAAGAAGTTCACTCTTGATATCTTTCTTCTCAGAAAAGACAGGATCATAGATGTTCTGAGCTGACAGGTACAAATACCATGCCCGGTTTCATGTCAACAGGTGCTAGATGGTAAAATTTAATATTACCAACAATCAATGGAGCCTATGGGCACTCCAACAGCAAGTACAATAATGTTATTTTCATCCTGACTTTATGGGCCCTAAATTGGTTTAGTAACAGAAGTATGTGGGAAGAGGAAGGGAGCAGGAAGAAGAGGCTTATTGATGGCCACAGGGTAGGAACCAGGGAGGGGAAAGGGGCCTTGAGACCTGATTTCGGGAAGTCATTAGTATTGTATCACTTTGTAATTGACCAAAGTTCCAAGGAACCATGGATATATGTGTTTTTGGATCGGTGAGGCTATGGTAGCCCAGCTCTGAGTGGGTCACAAGTGAAGCATGCCATCCCTGTCTTAGGAAAGGAAGCGGACTGGCAAGAAAAACCCATATGACACTTTGAGCAACCCAATTTATCAGAAACAACTAATTTTCCTGTCATACAATACTGTACTCCTGTAGTTATTTTTTAAAATACTTTCAAGCACTCTCTTGGATTTTTCTTCTACTTCCTACCTACAGCAAAGCATGTAAGTTAAAAGAATCCAAAGTATTTTGATCCGTAGCACACTTGTTTGCTTATTTTGAGAATGTTCCCTTATATGTACTATTTGCAAACCAGGATAAAGGCAGCTTGAGGGATGTGAATTGTTGGTTTGATCAGGAAAAAAAAAAATAAAAGTAACTTAATGCTAGCATAAAAGGAGTGTGAGAAGAGCTGCTTAAGGAAGTAGGAAGCTTACATAAGATGATGTGACTACCACACCTGGGAATCTAATAGAAGAAGAAAGGTTACTCATTAATATGTGCTTTAAAAATCCAGAAAATTTAAATAATTCCATGAGAAAAAATAACTTACAATTTCAAAAAAAGATTTTTAAGCAGTGGCACACACCTGTAATCCAGTACTTGGGAATCTGAGGTAGGAGGATAGCAGGTCTGAGGTCAGCCTCAGCAATTTAGGGAGACCCTCAATAACTTAGTGAGAACTTGTTTCAAAATAAAAAATTAAGAAGTGCTTGGGGTACAACTCAGAGGTGTACTGTCCCTGGGTTTGATCTTCAATACTATAAAGGAATAGTTTTTAAATGGCAAAAACACAGGAGAAAAAAAAAAACATTTCACTTACTGACATAAAACTTATTATAAGTCATTTTATGGAATCATGGTGAGAAAGTAAATGGATTTGGCTTCCGACAGACTGAGATTCAAGCCCTAGTTCTACCCCATTTTTATCTGTTTCCTAACAAGCGACTGGGGCTTTTGGGGCTTCATTGTTTGTTCAATGGGGACACATAAAGAACTAACTCATAGGATGGTTGTGCTTCATAGAAAGCACAAAGTGCCTTGCCTATTTGTATTGGTTATAACCATATTCATAACTAGCCTCCAGATTTCATGGTGTTCACAAACCAATTTGACTCAAAGATCCAGCTCTTTCCCAGGCACCAAGTTGGATTTCACAATAGTTTTAAAAAGGGGCGTGGGAAGAGGGAAGTAAATATTGGTCTCATGGGCATTTCTATAGCTAACATCATAGAAATTTTGAACCCTGACCACACAATTCTTACAACATCTTTTCATATTAAGACAAAGTAGGTTTGCCGAGGGCCAAAGTTTTCTGAAATATAACTGTACCTTTGGTAGCTGAAACACAGGGACATTAACAAAAGTGTCCTCCCAAGATACTGGAGTGGTATTGGAATAAACCAGTGTTGAGTTTTAAATGATTGAACAGCTATCCCAGGGAAGTCCCTGTTATATCCTCACATAATGAGGTAGGAAGTAGGGAAGGAAAGAAAGAAAAAAGGAAAAGGAAGGAAAGAGAAATTAATCATAATATTGGAGGATTTTCTCTTTGCTCAAATCATTTTCAAGTTTCTTAATCTAGCCAAATATCATTCCCATTCCCCTACTTGTGTCCGATATTGTGGCTGCATCCTTGGTTTTGTCAAGGTGAAATTAAGATATCGTCCCTTCCTCCTAACCTCATGGCCAGTTCCACTTTTTTTTTTTTTTTTTTTTTTTGCGGTACTGGGGATTGAACTCAGGGGCATTCTACCTCCGAGCTACACCCCCAGCCCTATTTTTTACTTTTTATTTTGAAACCGAGTCTCACTAAGTTGCGGAGTGCCTCACTAGGTAGCTGAGGCTGGCCGCGAACCCGGATCCTCCAGTGTCAGCCTCCCGAATGCTGGGATTACAAGCGCCAGTTCCACTTTTTGCTTTAAAATGTGTACTTCATCTAATACTTGCCCTGGTGAGTCATAGCCATCTCTAGCAGCCCCGGGCAGATGCTTCTTTTTTGATGTGCCTGTCTCACTCCTTGAAGCAAAAGAACTCTCTCTGATTACTTACTTTACCCTTTTGTATTTAATAATTCATACGTGCTTTTTTCCAAACCCCTGGCCCCAATAAGAAGTCAATATCCATATATTTTTCCCCAGTGTAAAATACTATATGAATGAACATGTGCTGACTTTTAAAACATTTATGTATTTCTGTATGGTGGAGCAGTATGTTTATACCAGAAGTATAGAGTGTGGATTCTCACATACACTGAGAATGTATAGGTTGGTCCACACATTGACTCAAATACAAAAGACCATATGGGAAGAAGGCATGCAAAGTGTCCTACAGCATGCTTTATTCATCATCAAGAAAAAATCCAGCAGGATAGGTACATTTAGGGATGTGGTACTTCACCTGAGGGACCCAGCTGGCTTTGGCCCAAGTAAACCTGCTTTCAGGACTTGACACACATTGTGAGTGAAAATAATTTTGCTCAAAGCTCCACGTTGGGTCACACACTGGAAATTGATTCATCTAGGTTACATCGTAGATAGAAAAATTCATTGGAAGTTTCTGCCTGAGAAAACCAGCTAGAAAATCATGTGAGGTTTGTCACTCCAGGAGACTTAGATGAAAAAAGTTTGAAGTGGAAGTTTAGAAAGTACTCACACTAAATGGAACTATTGCCAAGATTATTAACGCATCACTTTGATGAGCCAAGAATTTCCATTTTCCCCCATAGGGGAGGATGTTTCCAATAGTTTGAGGAGGAAAGAGGGCATAGATTTTTATTTTAAGAATAACGAATTTCAGTTGAAGAAAAGAATTTCAGCTAGGTTTTGACAGAGGGTGTTGGGAAGTAGAGGCAAACATGATGTTTTATAAACGTTGGTCTTACAATTGGATCCCTTTTGGTAGGTGCTGTCTGATCATCTAATTAGTATAATGTCAGCTGGGCTGGAGAATCATTTCTTTTTTATAAACCATCTGTTTTGTCATAAAAGTTTCTTTGTAAGTCATATGCAGGCAGACCATTTGTTCTTTTTTTTTTTTTTTAAGTTATCTTCTGTGTTCTTTGTTTCTATATCCTGTGGCCTGAATGATAATTTTCAACTGTCTAGGAAGAATGCAGAGAGTCCAGCAGGAGAAACACATGATTGCCATTTGATTGAAAATATGTCTGTGCATCCATCAGTGATCTCCTTCACTGGGGAACACATCTCTGACCCCCTGTCATATGGAAGAAATTGTTTCCAAGATCATGAGGCCTCGGATTACATTGCTTTCTGAGCTTCAGTCACCCTATTTAAAAATGTAAGTGATAAAAATGAGAGATATTGTATAGAGTCAAACTCAAATGCTAAAGGATAGTGCAGAAGAAAACATAACAATTTCTATAGGCAAAAATATCTTTTAAAGTTCTAAATATGAAAGAAATAATAGCTGTATACATTTTAGTAACTGCAGTAATCAGTTATTAACTGCTAGAAAGCTGGGTAGTATAAGTTATTGATTTTTGACCATTGGCGACTCCCTAAAATCTTCCTCCCTCTTCAATTTTTCATCTATATCTAGATAGGGAGGTAGGTAGATGATAGATTAGATAGATGATAGATAGATAGATAGATAGATAGATAGATAGATAGATAGATCTGCTAAATACATACATACATCAGTTTTTTGAAAGCTAGTAAGGATAATGAGCATAAAATAACTACCTAGGATTTTTTCCTTTATTTTAAAGTTTAACCTAAATTCTCAGCCTCAGTCTCCACGTGAGTACTCCAGCCTCTCACTTGATCAGAGTGTCTGGCTGTGCTTCAGTCCTCTTGAGATGCCAAGAGTCTGGCTGCATATTCATAGGTCAGAAGCAATCACAAGATCAAGAGCATCAATATCAGTTTAGGAAAGTGTGAATAGAGCCATGAGATCAAGCAAGAGGTACCGGTTATAAGCACAATTGAATGCTCTTAAAACAGTTCAATAAACTCTGGATGGATCATGAAATTTTCAAAAGCATGCTATACACAGAACAAAAATATACCAATCTCTTTTGGATAGCCAGTTTCTTGGTGATGCCAGTAGTAGCATTGGTGTTATTTGTTTATATTTGTACTGTGCTTTATATTTTTCTAAGTGCCTCAAAACAGACAATCTTACAAGGATAGTTAGTTCTGCACAGTTCATCCCTATTTGCAGATAGAAAGCTTTAAAACTGTGCAAAACAGAGCTCAAGATCCTTTTTCTTTATATCTTCTGAGTTTACTAAATGTGGAACTGCCTGACACTTTTTATCATGCCATGTTTCCACTTATGGGGATATGTTATAGTCTTCATTTATAAGCATAGTAACCAGAGGCTGAGGAACTTGGCCAGGTTCTGTACAAGATTCATGATGGGGCTGGATTTGAATCTAGGTCTCCTGACTTGTGTTGGTTAGCATGATTGCTGGCCATGCTTTCTCCCTGGGTAGAGAGGGAGGAGGAAGAACTGTAGGACAGAACTGTGTTGAAGAGAAGGTCTCGCCACGTTGCCAGGTTTCTCTTCTAAACAATGCTTAATGGTTCAGGAGAAAAACTCTTACTACACTGAATCATAATATGGAAATTAGGACCAGAGACTTTTTGCCTGGTTAGGGTCTGAATATCAGATTTGTGTTTAGGCCTTCAATAGCTTGTCAGTACGTGAAAACTTTATTCACATACTGTCATTTATCAGGGAACAAGTTATATGCATTTCGAAAATTCTTTTTTGTTTGTTTTGTTTTTGAACTGGAAACTAAACCTTCAAGCATTCTACCTTTGAGCCATACCCCTAACCCTCTTTAAAATTTGTATTTTGAAAAATACTCTCCCTAAGTCACTGAGAGTCTTGCCAAGCTGATGAGGCTGGCCTGGAACCGAACCTGCAATCCGCTTATCTTAGCCTCCCAAGTACTGGAATTACAGTTGTGCATCACCACACCCGACTTTAAAAATTGTTTTAAAACTTCTGATTATATCTCATGTGCCCCATGACTTTGTTCATACAAATTTCTTCTGAAAGAGAATCCTCGATTCTACCAATGCATAATTGATTTTTTACCTCATTTAATGTGGTATTAAAAAAATAGTACTCTATCCTTTGATACTTCGTTTCAAAATCTGTGCTTCTTTGAACCTTGAGCAGCATGTCCTCCATCTTGCTAGCTCTTTTTCTCAGAGGGTTCTCGAGGCACTCCTGACCCCAAGCATGTACACACATGTGCATGCATGCACACACACACACACACACACACACACA
This sequence comes from Graphiurus murinus, assembly GCA_004027655.1. Classification (NCBI taxonomy): domain Eukaryota; kingdom Metazoa; phylum Chordata; class Mammalia; order Rodentia; family Gliridae; genus Graphiurus; species Graphiurus murinus. The sequence continues at coordinate 82,632 of PVLC010000405.1, forward strand.
CACACACACACACACACACACTATCATCATCATCCAGGTCTTTATTCATACACTGAAGTAAGTGCTGGGAAGGATAGGATAAGGGCAATACCTGCTCAAGTTTTGTTCAATTTGAAACCAGTCAGCAATTTTGAGAACAGGGGTGGTTATACTATAAATCTATCAGACTAGATCATATTCCCCTATGTTACCTACAAGGACATCATTCACTCTGCTAAAAGTCAAGAATGACCCTGTCAGTCTTTTACTTTGCCAATCTAATAATGCTACAGAAGAAGGAAACAGTATTCATCTGGCTTGACTTGTCATTCTAATCCCTTAGGAAACTGTAAAATAAATCTTTATAATTTTATATTACAACACTCCCAGTTTTACCTAGGCAAGTCTGTTTTCATCTCTTTGAAATAAGAATATCTGACCACCTCCAGTCTATTGCCATCATTCTCATATGGTTTTCCAAATGTTACTTCATAAAATTATTCTCAATGGTTTTTGTAATTTGTTCAAAATATCTTAAAATAGTTGTATTTGAGACCTAATTAAAGTTATAATTCAATTGTATAGTTGTTTGAAGTCTTTGTTATGAAAAAAAGTGTTCAGAGTATTATATCAAGACAGCAGACTGAGCACATACATCTTTTTACAACCTGTCCCACTCAAATAACTGAATAATAGAAATCATACAGAAAATAATAATAAATTGATAATAGTGTTCACAAATGATTAGAGATCAGCAATTATTGCACAGGAAGTCTTGAAAATCTATTGCATATAAAATATTTGTTGGGGAAAAAACAGTAGAGGAAAGCATAATTCACTCATGAGAGGAAAGTAGAAAAGGAGAGACAGGTTCTCTGATATTTGCTTTTATAATCAACAGATGAAAGACAAACTTCAGTTTCATCTAAGTCACCTTGGGACCAAGTTAAAATGCAATCTGAGTAGAAAATCTTGGGTGTTGGCCAAGGGTCAGCTTTCATTCCAGGTGACACTAACACCACTGGTACTTGGACATTGCATTGGATAGCAAGGGTCTTGATCTGAGGCTGTCTGGTGACAAGGACCAGCAATCTGGATTTTAATAAGCACTCAAGGGCATTTTAACACTAGATCAAAAGTGAAGCCTGCTAGCAGTTAAGGGAACAAGCCCATTCTGTTCAGCCTGCCTCCTCTTCTCCTTTTACTAACACTTCCATTCGCTCCCCATTTCCAAGCTACAGGTCCCACAACTGTTTTCTTCCAAGCTTAAAACCCTTTAAGACTTTGCCCTCAGAGGGAATTAATCAATGCACTGAGGAGGGCTTATAGTGTTGATTTGTTATCTGAAATAGAACAAAGCAAATTTGGAGATAAGCTTATCTTATCATCTACTTGAAAAGTGGAAAGAAAAGGCAGCTCTTCCCAGGGAGAAAAATCTATGCTAGGCATCCACTGCAGGCTGGAGCACTTTCCACTTCAGCATTTGCAGGAAGGAGTCTCAAGCTGGCCTGCCAATTTCCCACTCACCTTCTTGGCATCCCACTGCCATTTGATGACAACATGTGCTGACATTAATATGGATCCTATGTCTAGTTTTACTCCATATATATATATGGAATATTTAAATACATATATTTGTTTATATATATATATATATATATTTTTTTTTTTTTTTTTTTTTTTTCTTGATACTAGGGATTGAATTCAGGGACATTTTACCTCTGAGCTACATCCTCGGCCCTATTTTATTTTTTAATTTTGAAATAGAGTCTCACTGAGTTTCAGAAGGCCTCTCTAAGTTGCTAAGGGTGGCCATGAACCTGTGATTCTCCTGTATTAGCCTCCCAAGTACTGGGATTACAAGCATGCACTACTGTGCCCAGCTTACTCCTAATATTTTTAAGGATGAGCCTAAGGCAACCATAGTATCTGATATTCCGTATGTTAAAACACAAGTTTCTGTTCAAGGTAAAAAACTGTGGGGTAGAATGGTTGTCCTTCTATCTTAATAATGACCTGGGTGACCATGCTCACATTTAGAATCTGGACATGTTGGAGGCCCTTTCTGAACCCAGAACCAAAGAAACAACTAAAACTTAGTCCTCACCCCTTCCACCACTCCCTTTATTTTCCTTTTTCTCAGTCTACCATAATTGATGTCAACATTTTGCCAGTAGGTGGTTCTCCAGGATTTGTAACAGTCTCTTCAGCATAGTAGCTCATTAGGATAGCAAAGCGGAAAGCTATCTGTGGGTGTTTAGGTCAACAGAAGACAGCTTCCTCCAAACCACACATCACAGTCTCCAGGGAGACATGTAGAATTTGAGAATGCTTCTAAGAGGATTGTCTAATTACCATTTGGGAAAATGAAATCTTTTTATACATTATTTCCATGCCTTTCTTAATTATGTCTCCAGGTTTCAGAAATTCTTTACAAATATCAATAATGTTTGCTTCAAATCTCACCATACTTTAAAGAAACAATATAGGCAAAGCTAAAGTGTCTTAAATGTTTTCTTCTTTCCTTTATAAACAACATATTTTCCAGGGCCAGTTTTCATATTTTTGCCCTTATGCAGGGCTAAAACACACAAATTTACTAAGAATATTTTCACATACAACATTATGTCATATAAATCTATATGATAAGCATTCATTATTTTTGAATATTTTATTCTGAATAACCAATCAAAAATTAGAAATAAAAGCTTGGAATATTATAAAGAACTATTTTAGATATCACAACAAACACCTTTTACCCATGAGTTTTATCACATAATTATTTGCATATTAGCTTTGTTTCTTTTAACAAAGTTAAACAACTGAAATAATAAAAAAATATAAAATTTTTATTTCATAAATGGATGGAACTGGAGAATATTATGCTAAGTGAGATTTATCAGTCACAAAAAGTGAAAGGTCAGATGCCCTCCTTTATATGTGGAAACTAGAGAGAAATTGGGACACAGGAGGGACTACAGACAAAGGAGAAACCTTAGTGGAGTGAAGGAGGGGACTTAACTGACAGAGATGGGACGGGGGAGGAAGACTTGAAACACCTCAATGGACATGATGTACATACACAAACTTATCAAAGCTAATCAATGTGTTGAGCTCAAGAAGTGAGGAGGGAGAGGGAGTGGGGTGGGAGCTGGGGGAGGGCTCACTGAGTTCTGTGTGCATGTATGCCTCTGTCACCCTGAACCTCAACAAGACGTATGATTACAATGCACCAATAAAAGAAAAAAAATCCTTTCATTTAATTTCTTCTAAACGAAGTCATTGCAATACTTTCAAGATTTTGCTTTAATGATTTTTTTCCCTAATGCTACCTCTGGCTGCTTTCTCTTCTTACCCTTGATACTCTTCAATATGACTATACTATATCTAGCTGTGGGTTAATTTATCTTGAATAAATTAAGTTTGAGTACTTGCACTAAGTTATTTGATTGGAGAATTTTTATCTACTTTTATCTTGGTAATCCTTAGGTATTATATCCTTCAAATATTGTTCTTCTGGCATTTGCTCTATCCCCTCTCTGTAATTGCTGACAAACATATACTCCAGCCTTCCCTTCCATACTGTGTGTTTTGACCATTTATTCCTCTGTTCTTCTCTTTCTCTTTGTGTGTCAGTTTCCCAGGACCATATTTCAATCCACTAATGTGTTTCTTAATTGTAGCTAGTTATGATTAGCCCACCTGATGCATTTTTTACCTACATTATACATATTTGTATTTCTGTGATTTCTAATTCACTCTTTTTCATAAACCAAAAGTTTTTTGATGGAGTTTTTTTAAAGTTAGTATGTAATTTATCTCATCAAGCATATTAAGCATCTCCCAAAACATTTGTCAAATGGTTCTATAAGTTTAACTATATCTAAAGTGAGTTTTATTGACTCTTATAAGATTCAGTTTCTTCATGTGTTTTGACCATGATTACAGTCTCATTTGATGAGAATTTCTCTCTCTGTCCCTTCCCCCCATCTCTCCTCTCTTTCTCTCACTTACTTTTCTAATTGCTGATTTGTCTTGTATTTATATTGGCAGTTGTCTCTCTGATCCCCTGAGGAGCCAGTCTGAATTGGTTTTTTAAATGGTGACACTGGGAATAGCAGATCCTTTCTCAGAGCCAACAAAAGTCTGACCTCTGTTCTTCACCCATGAAGTCTCTTATCTCTGGATCTTTAGATTATTTGTAGCAATACTGACCAATCATAAGCTATTTATAGATATTTAAATTTAACTAAATTAAACTTAAAATGCAGTTTTCTTATTGTGCCAGCCTCTGTGTCTAATTAGTTTCTCTAATGGGCAGCTCTTTTCCACCACTGCAGTGTTCTGTCAGATGTGCTGCTACAGAGCTCTAAACCCAGGACCCTTCCAGACCCTTCCCTTCCACAGTGTATCCAGCTGACATTCTTTGGATGGGTGAGGTACATCCTCTGCCTCACCAGTTTCAAGCAGAGATACTGACTCTGTCTTCTATCCCCTCCATCCTCTTTTTCCTGAAGATGCTGATGGCAGTCCTGACTTCATTGTGTGGCTTCATAGCAGGTATACATTGTTACAGAATTATTCTTTTGAGTTTCTGGCTTTTTGTTTTGTCTTCAAATCAGAAGCTGCTTTTATATGTTAATCATTATAAATAATTATTTGGAACAGAGGGATCTCTGGCTCAAGAATTCTGTACATCTTTACCAAGAAGTAAACATTCCATCCACGTTTCTTGCAGACTTATTATTCCATTATGTTTTTGAACAATCTATATATTTTTATACACATCGATTTTATGGTTATTTTGGCTACTCCAATTTTCACAATCTAAATGTTGCTATTAACCTTCTTATATTTATCTTCTGCATGAGGATGAGAGTTACTGTGTGGACACATGGCAAGAAAAAGGACCTACTGGGTGATAGGGCACAGGCACAATGAATTGTTGTAAAAATTTACACACCAATCTCCATAATTTACCTAAATAAAAGTTGATTTCTCTAAACATTAAATGTAAAATGCTGTCTCATTTTAATTTTCTTAATTATTAAAGAATATCTGTTTTTGGAGGAGAAAATGGGGATTGAACCCAGGGACATTCTACCTCTGAGTCTTACCCTCAGCCCTATTTTATTCTTTAGTTTGAAACAGGATCTTGCTATGTTTCTGGGGGCTTCACTAAGTTACTGAGGCTGGCTTCAAATCTGTGATCTTCCTGTCTCAGCCTCCCATGTACTGGAATTACAGGCATGTGCCACCAGACCTGGCTTTCCTAACTTTTTCTAATGAAACCTAAGTAATATACCAGTGTCCCCGCAGGTCCACTTCTGTTTTCTCTGTCTCTGTCATTGGTCTGTTTTCACATGACCAACTTCACAGGGTCTTCACTACCAGTCTTTATGTTTCGTAGGACAAATCTCCAGAATCCCCACTGTATACATCTTCAGAGTTTTGTTTACTTTTACACACTATGTTCACACTTTTGTGTTCTATCTAGTTTGTTTTTGTCACAATATGACAAACACACATGGAGAAGTTGTATTTAATTTGTAGATAAATTTGAGAGAATTGACATTTTATAATGCTATTCTCTCCACTCAGGAAAATTATATACCTGCCTATTTCTCTATTTATATCAATATTTTTTTTTTGCTCCTTCCTGAAATTTTATAATATTTTTGTGGTACTGGGAATTGAACCCACAAATATTCTACCTCGGAACTACACCCCTTGACCAATTTTATTTCTTATTTGGAAATAGGGTCTCATTAGGTTGCTGTGAGCCTCACTAAAATGCTGAGGCTGTCCTCAAACCTATAATCCTCAAACCTATAATCCTCCTATCTCAGCCTCCCAAATACTGGGATTACAAGCATGCACCACCACACCTGGCTTGAAATTTTATAATTTTATCTAAAGGATCTCATGCGCTGTGGCTAGGTTTATTCCACTGCAGTTAGTAATTTCGGTTGCCATTTTGAATGGAATTAAAACATTTTTTTCTAAGTAATTGCTCTGAGGATATAAAAAAGTAGATATATTATGTATTGTGTTCGACCAAGTAAGAATAATAAAATTCATTATTTCAAGGATTTGAGTCATTTGAAAAATGACGAATTATGGTCATTCATTATTTTGCTAGCTAAAACTATCATACACTAACTGAAGTTTTGAGACCAGGTATCCTTGATTTGTCTCTTACTTTAGTGCGACAACTTCTAACCTTTCCCCATTATGTAATATGTTACATAGGACAGCGAATCTCAAACTTATAGAAATGTCAGAAACACTTGAAGATTAGATAGCAGTAGATTGCCGCCCCCCTCCCCACTCCCCTGTCCCAAGTTTCTGAATCAACAAATCTGGGCTGGGTGCAGATGTTGTTGCTGCTAGTCAGAAAGAAGCAAGACGGGGAGAAGCTGGGTGTGGGAATGGAGACAAGTTGCAAAGGTAACTCTGCCAGTCTGGCCAGGGCTCCCTGAGCAGCTGTCAACGGAGCAAAGTCTCAAAGACATGAGGGAGTTAGCCATGGAGATGTGGATAAAGAGCTCTCCAGGCAGGCAGAACAGGAGAGTGTTCCTCATGCATTCCAGGAGTGGTGTGGCTGAGGAAGACTCCGGAGAGGCAGGTGACAGGAGGCCAGAAGGACTCATTTTCAGTGATTCAGGGACTTGCTCTACAGAGTAAGATAATTTGACTTATGTTTTCAAAGGATCATGTAATTATTGTGTGGAGAGTAGACATTAAAAAACAAGAATAAAAACAGAGAGAACAAAGGGGCTACTTCAGCAGTCCAGACAAGAGTTTTTGCAATGGCGGTGAGGAGAATGGACTGGGTTTCCCTCTAGTTCCAGGGAACAGCTTGAACTTGTGTTTCCTGCTGTAGGATGAGAGGCCTGAGAGAAGGAGAGTCATGGATACCTCCTAAGCTCTTAGCTTAAAAACTGAAAGCATGTTGAAGCTATTCAAGGAGATAACACCCTTGCCTCTGAGGGTTTCTCTTGAATGTGGAGATGTATGTAAAGAAACAAAAGGTCCTCCCAGTGCACTGGGTACAAAAAGATCCAGTGGAGTTTTGGAGCCCCTACTTGGGGCTGGCTTTTCTACGGAAGGGTTATTAAAGAATTAAGAATCACTATGAGCTTCCTTGTGGGGAAGGTTCTATTTTGAGATAGTTTAAAGTTAGACCCAAGTCTACAGTGTGCCAATTGTATTTCTCAATGTTTGAGATCATATATGGCTGCACTAAGGTTTGCCATGGTTTATATTTGCTCATTATTCTGCCTCTTGAATCTTGCCTCTGAAAAATAGTTGCTATTTCAACTCTCATAATTTCTTCCTGAAAATGTGGATGGAAACACCTCTAAAAAAGTGAACTTTGTTTCCCACGCTAAGATGCCTGCTGAGCAGCCACAGAAACAGATCTGTTTAAGGGACAAAAAAAAGGGGGGGGGGGCGTAGGGGGATACTATGCAAGTACCTACACTGCATACTTCTTTGTCACTTGCTTTTGTATTTACTTCTATTACTTTTAAAAAGCCAAGAACAATTCTTTATGCTTTTTTATTTGTATCAAATATTCATCTTATATAAAGATGTACTTTCCTTTTCCAGTTTAATTGTGTTTGCTTTGACTCTTCCTGGATATGGAATAGATTATGCCATAACTAAAAGATCAAGTTTTCATACAAGATAAGAAAGTTGCAGATCCTACGTAGGGATTGGTGGCTATTTTTAATTGACTAACAGGAAAAATATTGTGGTATTTCAGAGGGGAAATTTTGAGTCAGCAATGTGTATAGTTCCTTTTCAATTACCAGCTCAAATATATTTTTAGTTGTTTTTCCCCTACCAACCATATCAGTGGCTCACTGCCACGACACAGAAATAAGTCCATATCTCTCATTAAAAATTACTTAAATTTGGTGCACACTTGTAATCCCAGTACTTGGAAGGCTGAGACAGGAGGATCGTGAGTTCAAGGACAGCATCAGCAAATAGTGAAACTCTTATCAAACTCGTGAAGACCCTGTTTCAAAATAAAAATTGAATAGGATTAGAAGTGTAGCTCAGAGGTAAAATGTCCGTGGATCAATCTCCAGAAACACACACACACACACACACACACACACACACACACACACACACACACTAAATTTTTAAAATTCTTTTAAAATTGTGAAATACTTACTAACTATGCTGCCTAATATTTCTGACTATATACTCCTAAAAAAATCAAAGTAGAAAAATAAAGTTTAGTCATTTTACTACAAATGCTTAACCTTTACTTTCCAAATAGTGTTATCAACTGAGGAAGTTCATCTTGTGTCTCTTCATTATCCATCATTGCCATGATGTAGTTTTCTAAATAGTAAGACTAAAATTTTAGAGTCAGGTTCAGGAAAGAGGACAGATTCAGGAGTTTAAAGGACCTGGGTGAGAATTGAATTTTCATGGTATCTGTGATGACAATCTTGTGGTTTGTAGCTATTACTCCATTTCCATATTTGAAAGCCTTTTGTCAACTAATAAATGGAAATCAAAATATAAATATATTGGGAGCTTAAGATAACATAAGTAAAATACATATCTATGTATCATTGACATTGCAAATTTCCATAAATACTAGTTGTTATTTGTAATAATTTTACAGACTTGTGTCAAATCTTTGCCTTGGGGATACAACATCACTGGAAGGTTACTATGTAAACACTCTATTAGCCAGTTTGTTCTGGATGCTGGAACAAGGTCTATAGATTGACTTATAAACAACTGTCTTTATTTCTCAAAGGTTGTGGAGGTTGAGAAGTCGGAGGTGAGGATTTCAATGTGGTTGGATTTGAGAGAGTGCCCTATTCCATATTGCAGACTGTCACCTTCTTGTTATATCTTCACATGGTGGACAGACAGCAGCAAGTTCTGGCCTCTTTTTATAAGGACATTGGGGTCATTTATGAGCACTCCATCCTCATGACCACTTATTGTCCGAAGACCCCACTTCCAAGTACCTGCACACTGAGATTAGAGTTTCATCATTTGAACTTAGGGAGGACATAAACAGTTAGTTCCTAATACACACAGAAAATGAAATTGAGATTGTTTTGATACACATTCAATCCTATACAAATAATCCAAGAACCTGAGAAACTGGCAGACTAATCATCTAGGGCACAGCTGCAGGAAGATCTCAAGGTAAATAGAGAATATTTTAGATTTTAGCATTCAAGTAAGTTTATAAATGGAGATGGCATTAAGTGTGTGTGTGTGTGTGTGTGTGTGTGTGTGTGTGTGTACGTGTGTGTGTGTGTGTGTGTGTCTCCATCCTTCTCCACAAAAGCTTTGGCATGGAGACCCAGCACGCAGGCATTTCTGCATGACTGGTTGCCCTATAGAAGTCCTATAAAAAAGATGTAGATGTAGAGGATTCACAGTGCTCTGCTGATAAGAACAAAAATTGAAGTTAGTTGCAGTGACCCTGATAAAATTAACATTTCTTTGTCCAAACCAAAATGAAGCTCTGATTCATTCCATGACAGACACTTAAAATTATTGAATAAAGGTGTTAGGAAGAAATCGTAGGCCTTAGAGATTTAACAGTGTGCTATCTATTACAAATCTAATAACATCATGGGAAGCAAATTAATGCAGAAACTGATTGCTACTGATTTCAAAGGTGTTTATATATAATTTAAAGAATCCATAAAGACCAACCAGTGGACAAGTCTCTGAAATAAATTATCCTGTAACAGGAAATTTAAATGCTGTGATTATTAGGATACAGAATAATATGTAACATGAAAACAGATATGTTTAGAAACCAGTTTGTTGAAGAAAATGGTTTCTAATCTGAAAAGATTTTTTTTGCTATGGAATCACACATTTTTAATTTGGAACTTTTTTTTCTTTGTTCTTTTGTTGGTTAATATGTACTGAATATATAGACTAAATCTAATTATTCACAAAAATCAAATGTTAGAATCATAATAAAAATAATGAAATGTATTTAATAACTTAGAAAATATAGTGGTGTATTAAAATCAAGTAAGTTTTACATTTTGAAATGTTATGGTCTATCTGAGGCTTGATCCTGAAACATAAGCTTGTACTAGATCAATAATTCTATACTGAACAGCAATTGTAGCTATCAAAGATGAAGTCCTATATAGCAAACTAGGTTTGGGGCATCTTCTGCTTCTTCCCTGGTCTCACCCAGATTCACTGGTTGGTAGAAGGAAGCCAAGTCACATGTAAAAGAAATCTCCTGCATAATTTCTGCATGTGAGTGGACATGGAAGGGAGAGTGAGTCTCAACAGAGAGGCTCTCAGGCCTCTGCTGTCGGCCTCCTGTGTGGAAGACCCTTCTTTCCATTTCTTTGTGGTTCTGTTGAAAAGTCTGTATAGTAAGACAGTGTCTCAGTTCCTTCCTGGCTAATGAAACTGTAGGTCTTTCTGTATGTCAAAGCCTCTCAAAACAAGAACCCCCTCTTAGAGGACAGCCACCACATCCCCTTCTCTTCCAAGGAGACTGTATCCAGTTCTGTCATTCACCACCACGTTTCTATGAATAATTCATTTCCAGTGCCCCTCTGAAAAGGTGACATCAACAGGCACCTTCTGTCCCAGGAGTGGTTTCTATCTTCCAAGAACAACATAGCCATCCTCATGATTCAGATGATTTCCTCTTGGTTGTCCAGTGTCAGCTTCTTGTTCATATAAAGAGTTACTACTGGCAATAAAGGTTTGAGTATAGTAGTGGATAGCTGTGGGTAAAGTAATTAAAAAGCTTTCCGGTATGTTCATGGTAAGAAGTCATGGTCAAGAAGCCCTGGGCAGAAATTGTAGCATCAAATTTTATGAGCATTGTGACTTACACTTAATCATTCCAAGCCTCTGTTTTTCATCTTTAAAACCACAAGTAAAACTTTGCTAACAATATTGAGTGGGACACATGGGCAGTTATGTACAGTGTCTAGCACAGACTCTGGAAAACCGTAGGCACTTGATAAATATCACTTCTTCTTTCCCTACATCAAATAATATAGGTTACTTCCAGGACCCCCTGTCACTTCTTATTTACTTCTGACAAATGATTTTTTTTAAAGTTCTAATTATAAAATGGACTAATTATGTTGTAGCCTTGGGGAAGTTTTAGAGTAGGTCATTAAAACTGTAATTGTAATTGTGGTATACTTTTTTTTTTTTAAAGCTAGAGGTCTGATAATAAATCCCCCAGAAAATTTTCTATGATGTAACAGTTTTTTTCATTTGAAGCCAAAGAACAGAATGAGAAAACTAGAGCTTTTCATCTTCAAAAAGAGTTTATGAGCTTTAAGTAATTAGTAGGCATTGTGTACCAGGCCAGGGAGATTAGCCCTGTTGGCAAATGAGGAAATGCGTGTCCCCAGGCATAACTCACTTCCTCTGAGGTGCAGTGAGCAGGTGGAACACAGGTGTGTGTGCCTGTGTAGGTACAGTTATGTGATGGCAGGAGTGATTGTGGTGGGGTCAGTATGGGTTAGAGAGACTAGGGAGGATTCCTAATGAGGCTAGGGCACAACGATTTGCTATTACAGTTTTTATAAGTTTAGTAGGAGCTCTATTTAGAATGAATAGGGAAAACATCTTTGGTGCTAGTGTTTCAAAAACATGCATAGGTGTTTATGTACACAGTTGGCTCTCCTTATCTATGTCTGTGGAGTCAACCAAGTGCTACTAGAAAATACCTGGAAGAAAAAATTGCATCTTTACTGAATGTGTTCAGACTTTTTTTCTTGTTATTATCCCCTAAATAATGCAGTATTAGAACTATTTGCATCATATTATATAGGTTGTATGCAGCTGATATGTCTTTTATATAAGGGATTGTAGTATTCTCATTTTGATATACATGAGGAGTCCTGGAATCAATTTCCCATTGATACTGAGGGAGAATTATATAGATATATGGACATATAGCTCCTATGGTGTGATATGTAGAATTCAGAGTATGACCAACCTGCTAATTAGTTATATTTGCTCTGAGATCCCTACCCTTGCTCTTCTTTAGATCTGTTTTCTGTATCAGAAAACCACATTTCCTAGGCTATCCCTCTTTGTTTTATACTTTTATTGGTGCATTGTAATTATACATTATAGTGAAGTTCTAAGTGAAACAAACATACATGCACATGGCACTTGGTGTATTTCCTTTCAGATCCCCTCTCCTCCCTTGCAGTACATGTTAGTAAAATTGGTAGTGATACCTCCATATATGGATATAGCATTATTTGAGCTGTTTATTTATTTTTCTTTTACTTCTCCTTACATCTCTTTCCCAATTCCCTTCCATTATTCTGTTCTTTCTCCTTGTTTGTCTGAAGTCCCATTTGTTTCCTATTTTCTCTCTAGTTCCACATATGAGAGGAAACATGGGACCCTTGTCTTTCTGAGGCTGGTTGATCTCACTTAGCATAATATTGTCTACTTCCACCCAGTTTCCAGCAAATGACATAACTTTGTTCTTCTTTAGCAAATAAAATTTCATTGTGTAGGTATATATACCACATTTTCTTTACTCATGCATCTGTTGACAAACACTTAGGTTGGTGCCATTATCTGGTTAGTGTGAATCATGCTGCTGTGAACATGGGTATGCATGTATCACTGCAGTATTCTGACTTTAGTTCTTTGAGAAAGATACTGAAGAGTGGTATGTCTGGATCCTATGGTGTTTCCATTCCAGGTCTTTTGAGGAGCCTCCATAGACTTTCTTGATCAATGACTTTTAAGTGAAGTTGGTCAATAAGAAGCACTGAATTCAAAGACTTTCCATCTCTGCTTTCTGTTTTGGTTTACTTCCTACAGCAGCTAGGTTCATCTCACATAAGTTCCCTAAGTGGGAAGTACCACCCCATGGGGGGAGGGCATCACTGAAAAGAAATATACATAAAATATGAATTCGCTGCTGCATCTTTCTGCTCATTTCCAGGTATATTTCCAGGGTGGGGACTGATTAACTTTTTTTTCTGAAAGAGGGTGGTAAGCTGAATAAGCTTGAGAAACTCTGATTAGGGTTTCAGCTCTTGTCTGAGATGTCCCTGGATTTATACTTGTTTTCTTGGCTCAGACTCCTCCCTTTGTCCCATCAGTCTAGGGGTAAAAATGATGTCACACTGCCATACTACTTCATCACCCATTTAGTTTCTCACCTTTCCTTCACTTGTATAATCAAGTGTCTTTATTAAGTTTCCTCTCCTTTCAGAGAGGTTTCTGTTTTCAAGTATACCAACTCTAGCCTTCTTAGTATATTCAATTTTAAATGAGCTCTTAAATTGAGGTATTAGAATATTTTAGCATATTAAGTCCAAAGACTTCTTAAATATCATGGTATTTCTCTTTTGGGTATTTTCTGATTGATTAAATTATGCCATTAGATGACTGTGAGCAAATCATCCCAATTTTAGTCTCATTTTTATCTTTATCTGTACAATAAGTTTAAATTGATGTGCCCTGCCTTCCTCAAAAGAGAGTTTATAATAAAATGAAGTATTTAAAACACATATGTGCCTGAATGATCTAGAGAAACAGAGATAAGTCAACAGTATTGGTTTAACTTTGAAGGCAAATCCACATTCAAATGTTGCAGGAGGCTTGGTCCACGGACAACAAGAGACCTATGCCAGTATAGGATAAAGCAGGTTTCTTTATTTACCAGTTAAGGTTCAGAGAGTGAAGCTCTGGATCTGAGCCCCAAATGGTATCAGATTATATAGCCCTAGAGAGGCAAGTTTTGATTGGATCAATAACAGACATGGGTACGAGTAACAGACATGGGTACCAGTGAGAGGGCACTAGTCAGGTTTCATTTCTGCTTTCTGAGCTAGATTTCCTGTATTAGCCTTCATGTGGCCAGTACTGGGTGGTACCATATTTTTGGACTTACCTGCCTTATTTTGTGGTCTTAGCTGCTAGGAGAGGTCCTGCTTTGTTTGCCTCAGAGGGGAACCTGTGAAGAAAGCTTTATTTTTCTATCTCGTCCTTAAGCTTTTAGCCACGAGTAGTCTTCCAGGACCTAGCTAGACTTCGCCTCACTAACACATGTTTTCTATGTTCCCTTGGACACAGAAGATGACTTCTCTCAACTTTGTCTTCTCATCCGTAAAATAGTAGTAACAATATCTCCTTGTCAGTGGGTATCGTGAGGCTTTCTTTATCTAACTCTTGTAGACCTCTCAGCACTTGTGTTTTGCAGGGACTAGGGCTTCAGACAAGCTTCGTCTTTCTCCCTCTGTTACTCTACAACTTGTGGAAGTACTTTCTGATAGCATTTTCTAGTTAATTTGTTCCTAGAAAAAACACATATAGAAATATCATATATATCAGCCTCCACTGGGTTAGCCAACCCCCCTCCTCAGTCTTTATCAATGCTAGAAAAAAAATTATTAAGTATTTCTTGATTTCAAGTCACTTCTCATCTTCTGAATTTTCATTTCAAATTGCCAAATGTTCCAGTTAAATATCACTCCTCAGATAGGCTTGGTGCCTCAGGCCTGTAATCCCAGTACTTGGGAGGCTGACACAGCAGGATCACAGGCTTGAGACCAGCATCAGCAACTTAGTGAGACTCTCAGCAACCTAGCAAGACTCTGTTTCAAAAAGAAAAAATAAAGGGGGTGGGGGAGTAGCTCAGAGGTAGAATGTCCCCACATCCAATCTCTAGTACCTCCAAAATAAATTAAATGAATAAATAAGTACCATTTATCTGAATTCCACTTTGAATTTCCAGTCTATGGTTATCCGCTACATTTTTGTCAACTTCCTTGTGCCAAGTTGCATTTTGTCTCATTTTCCCTGGAAGTCAACAGTCATATCCATACCACTGCAGGGAGATTGTCTCCTAATGCACCGTCCCAGCTGGCCCATTCTTGCCAGTGTTTTTGTTGATTTGCTCAGCTCTCATACACACTTGCAGTTAGAATAATACGTTTCACTTTCCCATCTGGCCCAAGTTAGTGGCTTTGACAATTGCCACTTCTTTTTGGCCTGGCTTTTTAAAACTAGAATAAAAAAGGGGGGAGTGGTACATGTTACCAGAACTGTAGCCAGTTGAACTGTACTGACTGCTCTTCAAAAGAACATATGTTTTCATTGGAAAGATTCAGCAAAATCTGGCATCAGGGATGGCATGTGAATTTTGAAAATAAGACTTTCTTTTTTTTTTTTTGTGGTCCTGGGGATTGAACTCAGAGGCGTTCTACCTCTGAGCTACACACCCAGACCTGTTTTTTATTCTTTATTTTTGAAACAGGGTCTCACTAAGTTGTGGAGGGCCTTACTCAGTAGCTGAGGGTGGCTGTGAACCTGCAATCTTTCTGTCTCAGCCTCCCAAGTGCTGGAATTACAAGTGTGTGCCGCAACGCCTGACTTAAGACTCCTTTTTATGAGGGAGAGTGTAGATTTCTGGAGTTAGAAACAGAACATGTGATCACTGGTCCTTTACGCCCTTTTATATCATATCTTATTCATGCACCCTATTTTTGTTTTATAATTTCCTCCTCTTCAAAATGAGGAAATGAAGCTGGGCGTGGTGGCGCATGCTTGTAACCCTAGTATTTGAGAAGCTGAGACAGGAGGATTCCAGGCTCAAGGACTGCCTCTCAGCAACTTACGAACTTAGTGAGGACCTCTGCAACTCAATGAGACCCTGTTCAAAAGTAAAAAAAAAAAAAAAAAAAAATGGGTTAGGGATGTAGCTCAGAGATGGAATGCCCCTGTGTCCGATCCCTAGTACCACAATATAAATATATAAATAAATAAATAAATAAATAAATAAATAAATAAATAAATAAAAATACATAAATAAATAGAGATAAAATGATCATCTCAATTTGCTCTTTATTATTTCTTCTATTTTCCCAAATCTATGGTATCTGAAAATGTATATTAGGGGCAAAATCTATGCTTGCATGTGGTTTAATTTCGATATTTTATTTTTGCGCCTAAGATATACTATAGTATTGGGGGTTTCTTCATATAGAAAATCAAATGAAAATGATATAACTATCCTAAAGAGTCAACAAAGAGCTGGATGAGGTAACACATGCCTATAACCCCAGTACTTGGGAGGGTGAGACAGGATGGTAGGATCAAGACCAGCCTCTGCAATTTAGCCAGATTCTCAGTAACCTAGTGAGAACTTGTTTCAAAATAAAAAAAAAATGCAAAAGGTCTAGGGATATAATTTGGAGGTAGAATGTCCTGGGGTTCGATCTCCAGTACTGCCAGAAAAAAAAAAAAAAGTCAATGAATCAAAGAACTTGCATCATGTTTTAAATTGTTTGATGTATCTTATATGACATCATCATCATCAAGCATACTTTTTTAAAAATTTAAAAAATGCAACAATGCAAAAGAACATATAGAAAAAGCCACCAGCTTTGGACCCAACTTTCTGTTCCAACTCTGGTACCCCTAATCCCTTACTTAAAATCTCTCCCCAACCATACCCAAAAAAGTTTATTAAATGCTTTTCATTTAGGATTTTCCTGTTTGTTAACTTCATATCTCTATATAATATATTAAACCTTTATCTCTTGATTTATCAACTTTAGATATGTGGCCTTGACTTACTAATAAATCACTTATCCCCCACCTCATCTCTTCTGCTTCATCGGTACCTGGCTCTATTATTCTGTTTCCAAAGTTGGTCTTAATGACACTTTACATGAGTCGAATAGTATAGTTAGGAAATGGGGCTTTTTGTATAAAATTGCGGTTGCTCTAGTCATGTAATTTCCTGGTTTCTTCCTAACACATTTTTAAACTTAGAGTAACAATTATGACTAGCATCCTTTTCAACCTACAAGCCTGCATGATGTGTTTTTAAGGCCAGACCTCTTTCATCTCAGTCTGAATTGCATGAGGCTTTTAGTATGAAACCACTTTCCATTCAGTCCAGAGCTTCCTTCTTGCTGATGAATGTCACACATAATGAAAGAATGTATCTATTTTTCCTCAGCAGTAAATCATTTATCACATGAGGGAGATATAATGTGAATTCTGATCAAAGCTGCCCACTTCCTTTAGCCGGCAGAAATGCTGCACCATCTTAGTGGATCTTACAATATCCTGAGAGAAACAGGGACAATTATACTGTTGAAGGAGGGTTCCGCAGCTCTGGGAGTTTGTTTCTAAAATGGCTTTTTTCTTTTTTTTTTTTTTTTTTTTGTGTGGTGCTGGGGATTGAATTCAGGGGCATTCTACCTCCGAGCTATACCCCCAGCCCTATTTTTTTATTCTTTATTTTGAAACCAAGTCTCACTAAGTTTCGGAGTGCTTCACTAGGTAGCTGAGGCTAGCCGCGAACCCGGATCCTCCGGTCTCAGCCTCCCAAATGCTGGGATTACAAGCGTGCGCCACCACGCCCGGCCTAAAATGGCTTTTTGAAAAGCTCAAGTTTCATGTAGAACCTTCTAATATTCATACATGCACACATGTGAACTGTGAAAGTTTTTTTTTTTTTTTAACTTTTCCACTTAATTAAATCAGAAAGCTGTGGGACTTTCTGCAGCTTGCTCTGTGATGTCTGTCGGGGGATTCCTGAGTGACACTGTGTGGGTACTTTACCCCTTTTCTTAGAGAGACAATAATTATTACCACTTCTTTTTGAAGCATGCTGTGAGTAGTTTTATCAGTTCGCTTGCTAATGAGCTCCTTCTCTTCTTTATAATGCCAATCATGAACATGCCTTTTAAATAAGAATTATCTCCCAGATTTATTTTCTTTTCACTTGCCCTCATCAATCTGTGTACTGTTTTGCTTCAGGGAATCATTCACACAACCCAGGCAGAAAACTGACCTCCTTGATCTCTATGGATAGCAGACTCTCATTGTCTCCTTCCTAGGACAGAATTCCAGAAAGGACATTTTAGCCTCCAGAGAGTGCTTTGTTCTATTTGTGCATTGATTTGAGGTTATCATTGCCCTGTGTTACACATCTGTGTTCCCTGCTTTTCAAATTCAATAGCATTTAAGTGCCTCAGTATTAAAATGATCCAGGGTAAAGTGAGCTACAGAAGAAGCAGGAAGAATGGGCTCTTTTTTTCTTCTACCTTGCTTGGGCTGCCGGCCAGCAGACTCTTGAGGTTTATTCAGATCTATGCAAAGCAGTAGCTGGTGAGAGGTCTGCGCTCAACATTTGCAAGCAGCCTTGCTTCATTTGATCATTTCAACATCTTGAAGTAGCCTTTCAGTGCTTTGGCCACTTAAGAAATAGGTATTGAAATTTATATTCTATCCTTCTAGACTGTGTGAGCTCATTCCATGCCTTGTATGGTTTATAGAAGAAAGTACAATGTATGCCCAAGTATGTATCCTTAAAAGAAGAGATTGCAAAGTTTATCAAAATGCGATATAGTTATAGAAAAATGATTACATATTAAACCATAGGTGTTTCTGTTGATAGTTCTTTCTGGATTGTTGAAGTTTTTTACTCTCATACAGGTAAGATTTCCATACATATAAGATGGCCAGATTTAGCAAAGAAAGCACCTAGTTATACGTGGGTTTCATATAAAAAGTGAATACATTTTAAGTATAGGTATGTCCCAAGTATTGCATGTGTCAGAATTATTCTTGTGTATCTGCAGCTCAGGTTCCATTGGCATCCTGCATTTTATCTGGCAACCCTACATGTAGGAGAATCCATGTGAAAGACTTTGCTGGTCTGTAGGTGTCACTTCCATCCTTGGTAACTGCTGTGGAAAGAATTTCCTCTCCCCTCCCTGATTCCCCACATTTCTATCTTGGAAGCCCTATCACCCATGAGATTGTATCTGAAGATGAAGCTTTTAGAGACAATTAAGGTGAAAGGAAGTCAAGAGGGTGAGGCCTTAATCCTGTAGGAATGTGGCTGTTTAAGAAGAGGAATAAAGAAGCATCAACACAAAGACAAGGTGACTGCACCCCAGTGAGAGAGACCTCACTGCACACTGCCTATGCTGACAACTTGATCTTGAACTTCTAGTGTCCAAAAATGTAATAAAAACAAACCTTTGTTGCTGGAGCCATCCAGTTTATGTCATCTTGTTAAGGTAAAAGGCCAAGATTGTAACTTTAGGATGCCTACTACGGCTCAGTTTTATTTCTCTTGCCAAACTGGGAGCTGACAAGGATGGACATTACCTTTCTAGTCTGAATCAGTTGTATAATTCTGAGCAAATAGAGGAAGTGAAAGAATGTGCCAGTGGTTAGATCTTAAGCCTTAGAGAAGTTAGAACACAGAAAGTGGATATCATGATGATGCCTGGTCTACTATTGACTGAGAATTAGCAAAGGCAGTCATGGGATTTTTTAATTTACTAGAGAAGTAGGGAAAGAGAGCCTGACTCTCCTCTGACTTTGCTGTTAGAACCTAAATGATTCATCTCAATTTTCTGATTATTAGAAGCATTTATAAGGAATAAGGGCTGAGTATGTGTGTGTACACACTTACCCAAAACCTACCCTGAATACAGACCTGGTATCCTATTCAGAAAAGATTACCCACAGGCCCCCACTACCCTTCTAAGTGTCAGACATGGAGTCCATCCTATATCAAAGGATGTATGTACCTTTTCCTTCATAATAGTGAACCTCCCTTGAAAACTAGAATCTCACCTTTGTCATAATGAATCTTGTGTATACTAGGACATGAACATCAGGGCATTTTTTCAAATTGACATAAAGCAATATTCTCTCTCTCCTCCACCTGTCTCTGTTACCTCCCAATCCTTTGTTCTTCATAAGGGTACTTATTATTTCATGATCTCTGAAATGATCTTCAAATTAGGAAGACTTCCCTCCAAGAGGCCACCCTACAGACAGACTGTGGGCCCAGCCTCCCTATGACCCTTTCAAGTATACAAGGAAGAATATCAGCTGCCTTTCTGCTCAGGGAGGGTTTCCAATGTGTTGCCAATACCTTTCAAGTCTATCACAAGTCCCAGGGCTGATGCAGCTGTTACTTAAAAGGTCTCACTGGTGCTTCTTGCAAGCCAAGTTGTGCCTGAAATCTTGAGAAAATGTAGAGACTTGTTGTAAAATGTATATCTTTAGCAAAGCCAGAATTCAAAAACAGATGGAGGCCAATTCCTTATGAGAAACCTGCTATGATTTCAGGGTTGAATGCGGCATCATGTGCTCAAAGGCAGGTGCTGTGCTGTCATGGGTCACTATCTGAGCCATAGAGAAAGAGGAGGAATTACAAATCTGCAAAGTTAAATATAATAACAAGTGTGTGTTTACTCAGCCACAAAGTCTTCACAGCCATGCATAGAGTATCAGGGCCTTGTGTCCAACAGCTACTGTGCACCTCATTGGTCACCTTCAACATTGGAAGTTTGCAGCCCATGTCCAGTCATTTAACTCCCACTTTATGGATCGTTCAGTCTTGGAGAGTCAGTGGTGAGGAGTGCTCACATCAATCTGAGTCAACACTTTGGCCTTGAGAGAGATTTCTGCTCTTACCTTCATGAGCTACTCTTTAACCTCACTACCTTCGTCCAAAACTAACACACACAATATGAAATGAAGACTCTATGCAATTGAGAATCCAGATCAGACTCCCCAGAGCTGCTGCATGGGCCAAATAACCTATCCAATCTATCTCAGCTTTGATGTTGCCACATCTGAAATAAGGGCCTGCTTTGGAATTCTGGCTCCTCCACTCCCCTCTCCTTAAGGTGGCCAGTTTACTTTCCCTGGCTGGGGGTGTATCCATGTTGTTTTTGTTGGTTTGATTAGTTGGTTTTGTCTTTTTTGTTTTGTTTTTAAGTTGAAGATAATATGCCATCAGGAAAATGCCATCATCTTTTGACTTACATCTTCTCAGGGCCCCAACCTCCACCCCCACTCCAACTCCTGGTAACCATGGTTCTACTATTTCTATGAGTTCAATTATTTTTTAGATTCCATGTATAATCAAAACCATACAATATTTGTCTTTCTATGCCTTCTTGCTTCACTTAACAAAATATACCGCAGGTTCATATATGTTGCTACAAATGATAAAATTTTATTATTTTTTATGGCTGACTAGTATTCCATTGGGAACATAACCCACATTTTCTCTATCAATTTAAAGTATCCATTTATGGAAACTTAGGTTATTTCCATATCTTGGCTATGGGGAATAATACCTCAATGTATACAGAAATGTAAAGAGTTTTTTGACTTACCAATTTCATTTTATTGAATATATACCCAAAGTATATAGTGGGATTGCTGGGTCAATTTGATAGTTCTATTTTTGAATTTTTTGTTGCTGTTGAACCTCTATACTGTTTCCCATAATAGCTGTACTAATTTGTACAATAATGTACAATAGTAATAAGTTCAATGCATCCTATTCTTTAAACTACAGTTTATAACAATGATCATATACTTAAAAATTGCTGAGAGTATCTGATAAGTGTTCTTATCACAAATAAATGGCAAATATGTGAGATACTGCATATTTTAACTAACTTTATTGGCTATTCCATAATGTGTACATATTTTAAAATGCCCTACCTCAGATCACAAACATATATACTTTGCATCTGTCAATAAAAAAGGAAAGAATTATTATCATTCGTTATTACTAATTCTCCTAGAGAGTCTTCTCACCTGTAGTTGATGAATACCTTTTAAATCAATATAAAGCTCAGGGAGTTTGTGTTTAGATCTGTGGCTACTATGTGTGACATGTTCGCTTAAGAACATTTAAAATTGAATAATAATTTACCAATCTAGATCTTTTACTCTTAAAATATGTTATGGTTTTCATGCATGTTATATGGGCCATACTTTCAAATACTTTGTTTTGGGAAAGGTATAGAGTGTATGGCAATTTATGTATTTAGAGAATTTCCATGGAGAATATCAGAGGTGTTGTAGGTAAAGCAAAAGCTTTAGTGTCAACCTTGTTGAGTTTGTCTCTAGGTCAAATACTTGCTGTTGACCTTCAAGTAAGATTGTTAACTTTGATCCAGACCATGGTGGCACATGTCTGTCATTCTAGTACTTGGAAGGTTGAGACAGGAGGATCATAGGTTGAAGGCCAACCTCAACAACAGCAAGACTAGGGATATAGCTCAGAGATAAAATGGCCCTTCCTGGCTTCAATCCTAAAAAACTTTGGTGGTACTGTTTCAATCCAGTCAGTATCCAAAAAATTAAAAAGGCTAGGTTTGTAGCTTAGAGGTAGGTAGTCCTGGGTTCAATTCCCAGTACCAAAACCAAACCAAACCAACCAAACAAACAAACCAGGATACTTAACTTTGATTATCTCTGTTCCTTTACTTGAAAGCTGGGATAATGATTGAAATTTAAAGAATGTTGAAAACTAACATTTATTAAATGCTTATCATGAACCACTGGTACTATATCATTTATTCATAATTATAATTTTAGAAGGTAACTACTGTTATCATTTCTATCTCACCGAGGAAGAAGAGACACGACATGGAAAGGCTGAGAAATTAGTAAATAGTGGCTAGAAAACGCAAAACCAGACAGTGCTTCAAACTACTGGGCCTCTAAAATATTACATTTAATTCCCCAACCAAGGAATGGCATTAAGTCTGGGGAGGCTTAGCAGAAAATAGGAAGCATACCTGGGGAATTCTTCCTTTTTCAAATCAGTATTTAGTGGTTCCCTTAAATAAACAGACATTATACATGACTGACTGAGTATTTACTTTCCTGAAACATCAAAAAGAAATGGCTACTTTTTTCTAAGAATAAAAGGTTCTATACCAGGCGTGGTTGCACACGCTTGTAATCCCAGCATTTGGGAGGCTGAGACTGGAGGATCCGGGTTCTCGGCCAGCTTCAGCTACCTAGTGAGGCACTCTGCAACTTAGTGAGACCCTGTTTCAAAATAAACAATAAAAAGTAGGGCTGGGGGTATAGCTCGGAGGTAGAATGCCCCTGAGTTCAATCCCCAGTACCGCAAATAAAATAAAATAAAATAAAATAAAATAAAAGGTTCTACAGGTGGGAAATAAACAATTTAGTTTCCCTGCCACCATTTCTCTCATGATATTAATTGATTTTTTGCTATTTAAAAATTTAAGTCTAAAACCAAGGTTGAAGTAGAAAGTATGTTTACTTCCTACAGAACTCATGCAGAGAAGGTACTAAACAGGAATTTAAATCAACATTTGAACAGAGTTGCATAATTCAGATATTTGCCTCTGTGAGTTGTCTAAAATCCATTTTGTAGAGCAAGGAATAACATCCCTAAGTATAAGAATGACTATAATTCGAGCATATAGTATTAGCTATATTTGCTTATTTTTCTTCTTCCTATTATCATTCCTATTTTATTCTGGTAGAAACTTGGAAGCAAAGATATTAAATAATTTACCTTAAGTTCATCCACACAAAAACTAAGTAGAAAAGCCAGAATATAAACCCCAGTGTCTTACTCATTGGAAAGTAATGATAACATCTTCCATCAATGAGCAAATGACCAGGAAACTAATAGATAAGGGGAAAAAGAGAATAGTAGAGTTCATTCAATAAGGCCATTTCTGTGTTTGTTTTTTGTTTTATTTTCCTACTAGGAGAAAGAGGGAGAAAATCAAGAATAACCCAGAAGTACAGGGAGCTGTTGATGATATTGAGAGTTCTTCAATTTTCATTCGCAGCCACTAATATTATTAGCTCCTACTTACTGAGGAAATGGGCTCGACAAAATGAATTGGCATGTGAGAATGAAGAGGTAGAAATAGTCTGAAGTCGGTAGTGTGGGCTGCCTCCCAATGTTGTCACTTTCACATGGACAGAGGATGGAGACTCTGGCAAGAATGTCAGCACATGACTTGGTCATTTTTAAAGTGACTCCTTTTGGATCCTGCACATTTAGGCTAATGATAGTTTTACTGCTTCTACTCTACCATACAAGATCAAGAGAAGTATTGAACTCTAGCCAAAGAGAAAGGAGGATGCATTTTGTATTTCTTCACCTTGACCATTATTATTATCTCCTATGATACTTAACTTGGGCTCAGAATCTCCAGCCCTCTTCCCACATCTTTGTCCTCCATTGCTAGGGGGTAGTATCTCTTATTTTGAGGTAACCCTACTATAGTTATCTCTACAACCTCTCACAAGCCCTTTTCTGCTTTGCACATTGTAGCCTGGATGATACCCTTCCCAGCTGAGTTTTAAATATGGAAATAAAAACAAACAGCATGACTAAGAACTTAGCTGTGCATGGTTGGCCATGCCTGTAATCCCAGTACTTGGGAAGTTAAGAAAGGAGGATCACAGGCTCTATGATAGCCTCAACAACTTAGTGAGAGTCTCAGGAACTTAATGAAATGCTATCTCTAAAATAAATAAATAAATAAATAAATAAATAAATAAATAAATAAATAAATAAATAGGCAGGGAGTTTACCTCAGAGGTAGAATGCCATTGAGCTCAATCTCCAGTAGCAAAAATAAAAGCATACAACCAAAAGAACTTACTGGTTTCCAAAGGGTCAGGTCCTTTAGTTCCGAGTAAACATACAAGATTTGAGGCTAATTTTTTTTTTCTATTTGTACTGGGGATTGAACCCAGGGACATTCTACCTCCATACTACATCCTGGCTCTTATTTTTTTATGTTGAAACAGGGTTTTACTATGTTGCTGAGAATCTCACTAGATTACTGAAGCTAGGAACATATGATCTTCCTGTCTCAGCCTCCCATAGGTGTGCACCACCCTGCCCAGCTTGTGGCTAATTCTTTTCAAAGTAAAATGCCTCAACTCTCAAACTGAGTTGCTTTGTGGTTATTTCACCACTGCTAATAATTCTCTTACTTTCTCCACCCAACTGTGTACTCCTTGGCTGGGTTTCCTGTCCTGAGCAGTGTCCCTAAACATGTCATAGAATCAAAATTTACCTGCAAATTAGACAGGGGTGGGGGTGTTGGGACTTTTATCATTTCTGTGGTGCAAGAGTCCTAAGGAATAAAGGAATCCAGATAGCAGGGAGTGGATGGATTGTATGGAACTTTGAAAGCAACACAGAGTAGAAAAATACTATAATATTAACCTGGTTCAGGAAAAATTTGTGCTTTAACAATATATATGTCTGTATATGTGTTTTCCACTAAAGATTGTACATATACTTCTCATTAGTATTAATTCTGTCTTGCTTTAAGATGAGAAAACAGAAAGACCTTTGTAGGATATGAATTCCTTTTGTTCTTATACTTGTATCTTTGAAAGAGAAAAAGAAAACAGAAAACCAAAAACTCTCTCACCAACCCCCAGATTAACAGAAATAAGACAAGCGGTGTATTTTATCTCTACACCTCTGTGCCTATCACACCATGAGATTTGTCTGACTCCATTTATGCGATGGGAGTGCATTTGAAGAGTCCTTTCTCCTTTGTATCTTCTCTTTAATATTGTTGTAAATTCAATCCACTTCATCAGCATTGCCTGCTAGCACATTCCATCTTCACATTTGAACATATCAAGGTGATATGTGTGTGAATTTTAAATGGGAATTTTAATATGCTATTCTTCAAATTGGCACCAATTAACAGTGACTCCTGCCTCCTTCACTGAGGAGCAAGGTTTGCTGTGTTCTGGCCAGACAGTTCCTGGTGGGCTTCCTGGGCTTGGTGAGGCTGCAGCAACATCACTGCACCTTATTACCTATAGCCCCCCAGGTATGAAGACAGTACCAAAGTATTCACAGGGCAATTTTTCTGATACCGCAGGAGACCTGAACACTTCAGGGTGGCCTCATACTCAGGGCAAGTGAGTTTAAGATTGGAAAAGTTTCAAACCTCTGTCCTTATTTTCTTTTCTATGCACAAATGGGATAATGCAGTTTAAGTAACAAAGAATCCTTAAAAATCGAAACAAAACAAAAAGAGTACTTTGCCTTAAAAGCTGCCATCCCACTAGGATACCATTTTCATATTAAATAAAGATACGAAGAGAAAAAGGTCCCTAAAAGCTCCTACATATGCTGGAAAGAAGATTCCCATAAAGTGAATGCATATAATAGAACATATCCAGGACATAACTCCTGATCACAGGAAAATGAAGGTTCTGTGGGACAGGTCATTCTGAGTACAGACAAGGTAACAACATTAGGGCAGCTTTCAGAAGGCAGAATTCCATTTTTTTTTTCATCTCAAATGTATTTCAGTCATAAGTATTTGCTGATTTTTTACCATTCTAAAACTGGAAATATGCTGACTTTATTTCAAGTGCAATAAATAAAAATTTTTAAGAGGTTATGAAAATATGTGTCTGCAGACACAATTTTTTTTCAGCAGTCTGTGAGGTTTCTGAGATAGCCATATATCAGAGGTCTTTGTTCTCAGCCTACTAGGAAAATTGCCAAATATACTTCAGAGTGCCAGGCTTAAAAAGGTGGTGAAGAGAGCCCACCTGATTACCTGAATTCCAATTTGGCTCACAATGAAAGGGAGAAAAATTACTTAGGTGCCTTTCAATATTGCTGCTGCAGTTGCAATAAACCTTGTCTAATAGTTTATTACACTCAGAAAACAAAGCATATTCTAAGAAAAGAATCCACAGCATTCTTTTCTAATGCAACGGTCTCTCTGAAATTGTGTGTGTGTGTGTGTGTGTGTGTGTGTGTGTGTGTGTGTGTGTGTGAATTTCATAGATTTCTAACAATGAGAGGATTGTTTTTTTAAATCTGATTTTTCTGCCAGCAGCACAATTTCCTCCTCTGTAAGTAGGACAGATTCATCCACAAGCAGCAATGGGTGCTTCCCTGCTTAACTCAAGCATGACAGATTAAGCTCCACGCAGACCAGTAAATGCCACCTTCTCACTTAGAGCGACTGTTCAGAGGCAGGCTGCGGGACTGTGTTTATTCCTTGAACTGCCAGCTGATGAGCTTCTGTCAGAGGAGGCCAAGCAGCCTTGATTGAGTGAGCTGTGGAGGACTGGCAGGGCTGAGGACATGCCTCATTGACAGTGCTTCCAGGCAAATTCCTAGCCTCCAAATATTGCCTGCCTCAGGATAGTCGCCCTGTACAATGCCTGGCAGAATACAGCCAGGAGAGAGGGGGAGAGAGAGAGAGAGAG
Source organism: Graphiurus murinus (assembly GCA_004027655.1). Lineage (NCBI taxonomy): Eukaryota > Metazoa > Chordata > Mammalia > Rodentia > Gliridae > Graphiurus > Graphiurus murinus. The sequence goes on from PVLC010000405.1 coordinate 109,686, forward strand.
AGAGAGAGAGGGGAGAGAGAGGAGGGAAAATATGGGAATGAATGGAGAGAAAAAATGTGGACTTCGAGAGAGATTTCTCAGACCTTTCCAACTGAAATGCTAATATTTCTAGCAAAGCCCTTAAGTGACCTGGATGGGAGGCATAGCTAAGAAGTAATTTCAAAAAAGTAAAATTTGCAAATAAGCAAACTAATGAAACACTAGAAAATGAAAAGAACTAGTAGCCAAAATGTGTAATTGATGGATGATATTGGAAAACTTTTTTTTTTTTTTTTTAACGGTACTGGGGATTGAACCCAGGGGCATTCTACCTCCGAGCTATACCCCCAGCCCTATTTTTTATTCTTTATTTTGAAACAGGGTCTCACTAAGTTGCAGAGTGCCTCACTATGTAGCTGAGGCTGGCTGCGAACCCGGATCCTCTGGTCTCAGCCTTCCAAATGCTGGGATTACAAGCGTGCGCCACCACGCCCGGCTGGAAAACGGGTTTTATTAGAGAAATTGTACTTGCAACATAATGTTGCTGAATGCATTTTAGAGACCAAGTGTTTTGCATAAAGGACAGTATACTTGCTCCCAGAATTTTAATATGAGGATAGCCATTATTCAGATTACTGAGAGGGCATCTTAAAATGCTATTCAATTTGTTTCTTAGATATTGCATATGTAACTATAAGAATAAAGTTGTGCTTTACCTTTTCTTTTTTGCACAGAAAGAAAATATAGAATTTGCCTATTGGTGTCAGAAACTGACTGAATCAAATAATACAAAAGCTTGAATATACTGTTCTCACATTTATGTAATTGGTGGCTATTTTACTACTTGAAATGAATCTTTCACAAGCACATGCATTTGTTTGTCATTTATCCCCTTTCTTCAGGTGCAAAGAAGGCTACCAAGGAGTCCGTTGTGATCAATTTCTGCCGAAAACTGACTCCATCTTATCGGATCCAAGTAGGTCAAGCATTTTTCTTCTCTCTAGTGTCATGTGTAGATGGTCCTTCCTCTGAACAAAGACTGTTCACTCTGTCGGAAGGTTGTATTTCACTCATATGTCTCTGAAAACTGCCGAGAGAGGTGATGAGGAGTATTAATATTCAAAGTATTCTCTGTGCTAAGTTGGTCTGAGTCTACTCCAGTGGTGGTGGTTAGTCTCCAGAGTCAACACCACCTCTGACCTCTAGTGGGAAAGAGCTCCCAGCACACTCTCCTGCCTCAGCTCTCAGCCTCCCCCAAATATCACCCATTATAAAAGTAAGGAGAGGGAAAAATAAAAGAGCTTATTATTTACCCAGAAGAACACCCTGAAGAGAACTCTATCATATTGCTTCTTACACTTTTGTAATTTGTGGTGATATTAAACCTGTCAAGGTTTGCCTTATCAAAATAAGAAAATATATATCAAAATTGCATAAGAAAAGTTCAAGCCAGGCATGGTAGAGCACACTTAAAATCCCAATACCTTGGGAAGCTGAGACTGGAAGATTGCAGCTTTGAAAACAGCCTCAGCAACATAGCCAAAATCTTAGCAACCTAGTGAAAGCCTGTTTCAAAATTAAATAAATAAATAAATAAATAAGGCTGAGGATGTAGCGATGAGGTAGAATGCCCCTGGGTTCAATTTTTTGTGCCATAAACAAACAAAAAAGGCTTTCAAACACACTTTCAAAACTCTGTTCTGAGTAGCACTCTTTGTCTTATCAGTGGTTCCTGTTCTAAAGGTAAATTAGGTTTTTCTTCATTCATGGAAAGAAGACAACTTGCACTATGAAACTTTATTAGTCCTTAGTTTTTGTTTGTGTATTGATTCAGAAATAACTGTCTATACTTGGGTGCCCAGTTCTGGTTAAGTGTGAATTTTTTATTTGATCTGTAGATAGATTTCTGCCCTTCCAATGGCTGCTACAATTGAACCATTGCTAAGGAAAGGGGATTTTTATTGAATTGACAATTTAGTTCTGTGTGGATAATGACAGATTTCCAAATCCCAAATGCAGTGTTATGGTTTTCTGAATATTGACCATGCATAACACAGATTTTAGCAAAATATCTCTTATTAACTCCAGACAGAGGATGTCCTGAAGGTGAGAATGGATTTTTGCCTCATAGTAACTGGTCTATGCATCTTTCAACATCTTTTCAAAGTGTGCATTTTCATTCCCCTAGTATCCTCCTTTGTATTTCATTCTTCATTCTCTTCCCTTCCCTTTTCTTCCCCCCGCCCCCCTTTTTTTTTTTCTTTTTTTTTTTTTTTTTTGCGGTACTGGGGATTGAACTCAGAGGCATTCTACCTCCGAGCTATACCCAGAGCCCTATTTTTTATTCTTTAGTTTGAAACCGAGTCTCACTAAGTTGCGGAGTGCCTCACTAGGTAGCTGAGGCTGGCCACGAACCCAGATCCTCCAGTCTCAGCCTCCCGAATGCTGGGATTACAAGTGTGCACCACCACGCCCAGCTGTTTCTTTCCCCTTTTCATCTTCACTTTTCTTCATTATTTTCTTTCTTCCCATCTTTCCCTACCCCCTCTCTTCCTTCCTTCTTTCCTCGTTCTTTCTTTATTTTCTATCCTTATATGGCTGTGAAAGGTCTATTGATTACAGAATACTTGGTAAAGTCTTGCTAATGTTACAAAGTAGATAAAATAACCCCTTTAAAAGAGCTAATCAAATATTGCTTTCCAATTGGATATTATAGTCCCTCATTGCAAATTTAGAGGTTGAGACCCACCCTAAGGACCCTGTGCTCCTCAGAGAATGATGTCCCAGAACCATAGTCACCTTTGAAGATTTGGGTCTTACATACATAAAAATAATTAGTGCAACAAGGCAATTCTTATAGTATTGAAACAATGGAAATAATCTAAATGAACAACAGCATTATCTTGAAATAAAATATAAGATATCTTGTTCTAGAAATTTCATTTCACTAAATGAAAGCTATATGAAATGTTTCTATTGAGTGAAACCATGAAATAGAAAATTATTTTTCTATAAGACTGAAAAGGAACATCCTATGGCCCAAAGGTGGAAAAGAAATATACTAAGATGCTAAAGGGGGCTTTTAATGTTTGGTTTGTAGAATTATACAAACTTATTTTCTTATATGTAAAATGTATATCACTGTGTGAATCAAAATGCAGAATTCCTTGGAGTAGAAACAAACAAGCATGGAGAAACCATGGACAAGTCCTCAGAGACACAGTTTAAATGGAAAAAGCATTACATTTTCCATTAATCCATGCATAAATTTATTTATTAATGTAATCATCAATTCATTTCATCAGTATTTTCTGAGTAACTACTAATCAGTAAGATTCTGGTAATACAAAGGTTTGTGAAAAGGATTTAGGCACTGAGAACCCCACAGCCTAGTGAAGGAAAATAACATATGGATACACAGACACAGGGATGAATTTGGTGTAGTTTTCACCCCTTTGTGACCTTGGGAGATTGGGCTCCTGAGCATCAGGCAGTGGTAATAATAGTCCCTTTGAGCATCTGTCACAAGGGTTGACAAAGAGTCAATGCCAAGTAAATGTTAGCCCTCTTCCCTAACTCATTATTGCAGCCATTACCTGTGCCAGGTACTGTGCCAAAGGGCTTTACCTGAGTTATTTCATTAAATCTTAACAATCAGGCAAGCAAGGAGTGTATTGGAAAGTGCCCACATTTTATAGATGAGGATATTAGGCCTCAGAGATGCTAAGTCAACTTGCCCAAGGTCACACAGATAGTTAATGCTGGAATCTCACCTCCCTTCCCAATGACTCTAGGGCCTGATTTTTCCTACTGCAGGGCTCCTTCCTCTCTCTCCTGGAACACTTCTTCCTCTAGTTATTTCCAACAGGACATTTATCACTCTAAATTTCATTGACTGAAACTCAATGACCTGCGGCAAACATCATTCTAAGGAACAATATTTGCACAATTTTCATATCTTAACGCAGCAACTTGAGCTTCCATAGAGATTTAAATCCCTAATGAAATTTCCTTGTCAAAATTCTTGCTGAAGGATTGTTTAATTTGCTGTTCATGATATCTTTGGAATGACTTTTGCTTAGGAAATAATCTTCCCTCCAATACTCTCCCTATAGTTTTTCTCATCTGTCCTTTTTTTCCCTCCATCTCTCCTTCCTCTTTCCCTCTCTCCCTATTTGTTCAATCCATGCTTCTATTTACTGAAATCCCAATATCAAGGGATAAAAGCCTTTGCTCTTTTTTCTCCCCTAGGCAATGCAGAGTTGGTCAGAAACATACACCTTTGGCAACATTATTTTTTAAAGTAAAACAAAACCTTACATTTCGTGTATTTTGCATAAATTGTGGAAATATGTCACTGTGAGAGCCTCAACAGCTACTATGGCAAGTGTCTTTACCATGACCCCTGGCTGGGTCCTAGGATGTGTTAGTCCCCAAACTCACTCCCTCTATGTCCCCTCATAAAACCCCTATGATAACTCCATTCTGGAAAACATATATAGGCAAAACTCAAACTTACAATGTGCTAGGTTGCCAGCATTTAAGAAAACAAACTAATTCATGTAACTGTCAGGTTCATCAAATTCAGTGATGGACTAAATGTATTACAAGTCACATTCAGATCTCAAGGTTGAAAAGAAAAGCAGGAATTCATGTGAAAGGTGGGAAGGGGAGTGGACTCTGGTTGGGGTCAAGAGAATGTGACTCTTTGTGGAGGAGCCAACACCATCTAATGTCTGCACCCTGCCTCCTACTGCCCATACTGCAGATGGAGAGCAGTCATTAGTTCTCAGAATTCCCCAACCTTCTTGACTTTCTAATGTAATTGCCACTCCCCACAATCACTGATCAGCTTATAGATAGACTCCTGTCCTGTTCCTCTTCCTGACCATATATACTTACCCATGTCAAATATCATTCTCAGCCCTGCAACAGAGCTAGACAGAATTGAAGAATCAGACCTTCCTGTGTCTCCCCCTCCTACTCAGCATCTAAGACCCACTGCCCCACGGCTATTTAGACCCTCAGTGCCATCTAATCTCTAGGGAAGGATGGAGGATCCCACCCAACACTAATCCACATGTACAGTATACATTCACCCTGGGGTTTCTTTGTATCTCAGGACCCATGTTCTGTTCTCAGAACCCTAGAAAATACCAGGAACCTGGTTGGGCTACAGTTCAGAGGAAGATCAGTAAACAGGATAATGTTGGTTTAGACTTTCTATCAGCATCCCAAACTGGGCTTGTGTGCTTCAATTTCTTAGAAATAATCAATTATGGGGTCCAAAACTAAATCTGCCATAGTCCATGGATCTATCTAAGCACAGACAGGAGTGTGAAGCAGTTAATAGGGCCCCACTTCTATGTGGTCTGCAGAGGTACCTCATCAGGCCTGAGCACCATCTCCTTTTTTAAACACCAGGAAATCCACTGGATTGTCACCCCATCAGGTGTCCAAACCATCAGGCTCAGAGGAGAGGGGTGTGACTTGATCACACTTGGCACAGTAAGGGAGAAGAACATCTGAGAGCAGGCTGGAAGAGCCAATTTGAAAACAGGAAGCCTGGACAGGTGTTTGCTATGCACGCATAGAGTACTAACAGGAAGAGCTCCTCCCAAAGACCTATGCTCTGAGAAGGGCAACTTCTCGGTTGTATGTAATGTACAGAGGCATGAATTCTATGTGTCAGCAGTTAGATAGAAGCGTGTAATAAAAGGTGCTCTGAATTGGGAGTCAAGGGATCTTGGTTCTATTCTTGTGATTTAGAACCTACTCTGCACAGTGGTCTTGGGAAAATTGCAGTATAATAGAGTCTCGGTTTCTTTATATGTAGAACAACCCCCTGGGCATCATAATTCTTTATAAGTTACGATATGAATAATCTATGGAATATAGAGCAATTGCTAAGATTAAGTAAAATAATACAATCAGGCATGTTGTACTGCAGGTGATGAGAGCTTGGTGAGTGGAATCTATTACCATCATTACTATTTGTCTTATTTTAACTGTTACCTGTTACTACACAGTGTCCAAGGCCCAGAGACAGGTGCTGCCAGAGATCAAAAAGTGAGACATGTTACCCGACCTCAAATATTTGCAGCTTTATAGAGAAGAGAAAATGTACAAATAAGTAAAAATACAGACACACAGAGACATGACAGCTTCAGGAAATAATGTAAACATGGAAAAGCAATAAAAATCCACATGAAATGGAGGAGAGATCTCAGAAAAGGTTATAATGGAGGCTGCAATGAGCTTTTCATGTAGGGGGTGTGGGTGTGTACTGTTGCACAGGCTGCACACCCACTAGTGTGAATGATTGAGTGTGAAGTACCCTCAATGGAAGTGCACAGCATGGTCATAGAAATTAAATTTCCATTAATAAACAGAGGAAAAAAGTCAGATTCTTGAGGGTATGATGCATAAACTAATCTTCACTTGCCCCTGGTATATTAATTAGCACAGATGAGAGAAGGATGCTTTTTAGGCTGGAATCATCTTGAAATGTCCAAGTCTCCTATATTATGCTGCCCTCTAGTAGCCATAAAAACAAGCATTTCCAGGATGGATTTATTTGCAAAACTGTCACTGTTATTAAAACTTTCCCAGCCTTGAATGAGAAGTGGCAACAGAATTATTTGATTTTCACCTTGTCTCCATGAATCTCATAAAATTAATTAATTTTATTAGTTCTATGGCATTTTTATATATTCAATTGTTAACTTCTTCAGGTCAACTCTTGTCAATTGTATGAAATAGCAAAATTTACACATCACACATGCAGAAACATACCATTTTTAGAATAGTAGAAAAGTAATTTTATTTGCAAGAAACAAAAAATTACTCATGACTACCTAATTCTGTGATAATCACTAACAATCAATTACTGAACATCATTATAATTATTTTGTACTCTTTGTGGATTATTTAAATATTTGGTTTGAACCAACACATGGAAAGAAGGAACCATGGGGGGTCAGGGAGAAGCACAGCTGTCCCTGCTTCCCACAGGGCCTTTGTTCCAGTTGTCCCCTTGGCTTACTAATTGCTGCTTCCCAAGGGAGGTACCACCCAGACAGTTCTCAGTTCTCAGGCACAGGTGCCCCCAGTATCTGCCAGCAGTGTTGTCCCAGCTTGCTCTGGTAGAGCAGGCATTGAGGTGTCCCATCTGCAGATGCCCAGATCCAAAGCTCTCTCCATCTCTCCTGTCCTCACATTTTCAAGTCAGCTGAGAAGATCAAGTGTTATGGAATGGTTCTAGAGTGTTTGATTATATCCTCTGTAAATTCTGCCCCGTGACCATTTGTCTCACATTTCGTTATCTGTTATCCATTGTATTGACACCTTAATCAAATCCAAGGTTGGAGGAAGTAAACGTTTACTTCTTTTTTCAAAGTACACTCATTTGTCTTGCAAAATTGGAATCATTATATACATATTTTGTCACCTTTTATCTCCATTCAGTATATCATGCACATTTTCACATAACATTGTGCAATCTTAACATTTTTAAACTATTACTTTAAAGAGTGTGCTATTATAAGGATATAATATAAATTATTTAGCCAATCATCCACAGTGGGCCATTTAGTAGATTTGCAGGTTTGCATGATTGCAGTGATTGGCAAGCATTATGTATAAATCTCTCTACCTTCAGGTACTGATGATTTATTTTGAATAAATCCTGAGACTTCTGATAGATTTGAATAACTGTTCCTTCAAAAACTTTAAATAAATTTACATTTCTACGAGATAGTGTAGGAAAATTGATCTCACTTTTTTTTTTTATCAGCGTTGGATAGTATTGTATCAGTTGCAAATATTATAGGGGAAATTATATCTCACCTCTGTTTCAAATTGCATTTCTTTGATTATCAGAAATACTGAATACTTTTTTCATATATATTGGTTAGCCTTATTTATATTTTTGTGATTTTTTTTATTTTTTGCTTAGTTTCAAGAGCTCTATTTTTAATTTACTTAAAAAAGTTATTAGAAGCCGGGCGTGGTGGCGCACGCTTGTAATCCCAGCATTCGGGAGGCTGAGACTGGAGGATCCGGGTTCGTGGCCAGCCTCAGCTACCTAGTGAGGCACTCCACAACTTAGTGAGACTCGGTTTCAAAATAAAGAATAAAAAATAGGGCTGGAGGTGTAGCTCAGAGGTAGAATGCCCCTGATTTCAATCCCCGGTACTGCAAAAAAAAAAAAAAAAAAGAAAAAACTTATTAGAATAAAAATCAACTATTTTCCATAATATATTTTTTAATTTCACCAATTTCTTTTATTATTTATCATTCTTGAGACATAGAGAAGTTTTTATTTTTATGTAATGAAATTTATCAGCTATTTAAAAAATAATTTGTAGCTAAGCATGGTGGCATACCCCTGTAATCACAGTAACTCAGGAGGCTGAGGTACAAGGATTGAAAATTCAAGGCTATCCTGGGCAACTAAGCAAGACTCTGTCTTACAATAAAAAATAAAAAGGGATGGGGACATAGCTTAGTGGTAGAATGTTCCTGAATTCAATCCCCTGTATTGAAAAAAAATTATGTTAGTCTGAAGTTTCTTCATTGATTTAAAAATATCTTTATTGTGTACAACATAACTGCATCTATGTTTTCATAGACTCTTTGCAAATACAGAAGTACCATGAGAGCTTTTCATTTAAGAGATTGATAACGTATAACTTTCATTAATGTCATTTCCTCTGATGTTTTCTTGTTGTGTGTGTGTTTTTAGATGCAGTTTGTTAAATATGGTTCAAATATGTACTGAAGAGAACTTGATTACATGTAATATCTTAGAATCACATCAAATGTATTGAAAAGCAGCCATCTTATGATAGTAAGATTATAAGATTAATAATAAGTAAGAATAAGTTAATTAATAAGTAAGAATATAAGATTATAGACAGTGTGTATGGTATGAATAGAGTGACCATGTAACTTATCATCAAGCTAGGACAGAGTGAGAAGTAGAGCTATGAATAAATACACTGTGATGAAAAATATGAAGTAGGACTAATACAGTCAACTTGATGTGCAAAATATATTTGTGTACATTTCTATGTGCTTAAAAAAATAACGTGAAGAAGGGCTGGGGCTATAGCTTAGTGGTAGAGTGTTTGTTGCCTAGTATGTGTCAGACCTTGGGTTCAATCCCCAGCACTGCCAAAAATTAAAGAAAAAAAATTGGAGAGTGCACAGTGAATTGTGATAGAATTATCAATTCTTCAATCAACATTTTCTACAACATTTATATTGTATTGGAGATACTTTTTAATTTGTTTAAAATTAATTTTTAAACTTAATGGTTATTGAAAAATGACAAATATTTTGTCCTTGGCACTATTCTTTTTTTTTTTTTTTTTTTTTTTTTTTTGTGGTACTGGGGCTTGAATCTAGAGGTGTTCTTCCTCTGAGCTATATCCCAGCCATATTTTATTTTATTTTGTTTTGAAACATGGTCTCTCTAGGTTGCTGAGAGTCTCACTACATTTCTGAGACTGGCCTTGAACCTGTGATCCTCCTGTCTCAGTCTCCCATGTACTGGGATTACAGGCATGTACCATCACATCTGGCTTTTGCCTAAAACTGTTCTAAGCACTTAGTATATAATCCTCAAACAACCTTGTGAAGGAGATTAAATTCAATTCCCATTTTAATTATGAGGCAAAAATAAAATAATTTGCCCACAGATGCAGGGATGCAGAGCCAGCAAGTGTTAGATGTGGAATCTGAACCCCACAGTCTACACAGTCTCAACATGAGAAATGAAGAGATGGTTCCAGAAGCCCACAAGTGCTACCTTGTAGCGAGCTGGTTATCAGGACTCCTCACATCATCCCTCTTCTTCTGAGCCTCATGGTTCTTTGTGCTTCCCATACTCTGGTACTGTAGTGCGATTTGAGGCATCTTCTGGCTGATTGTCTGTGAGTCCTGGTAGGGGACCTGCAGGTCCAGGTGGAGGAGCAGGAGCATACTCCTGTCTGGTTGAGCTCACTGGCCACCTGGGCTTCTGTCCCTGGCAGAGTAGGGTTGGCTCAGAGCCGGCAGGTGAGGGCCACACTGGCTGCTGTGAGAATGACTGTGCAGTGTTCTGGGTTCAGATGGTAATGGGGAATCTACTGTTGCCATTCTACTCTCACCATGATTTCTCAAAGAAAAAATCCTACTGGTGCTTTTGGTCTCTGCCCAGGAGATACCTATAGCTGGGGTGGGGCAAGGAGTTTTTTTGCCCTTGGGCTACCTGCTCCTGGGATTCCTGCTGGAATGATGCCTCAGGCCCACCTCTCCCCTGGCTCTGGTCCCCACTCTCCAACCAGAGGGTCTTGGCATGGTTCTCACTATTCAGACAAGCTGTTGGAAGTCTGAGTCAGTACAATTCTCACTGCAGTTCCATTTATATGCACTGTTTTTCAGTTTATTTCTACATTTGTTATATATTCAGCCCTCTGCATCTGCAGATTCAACCAATAATAAGGTTTTGTCTGCGCTAAACAAGTGCAGACTTCTTTTCTTTGTCATTATTCTCTAAATGGTATGGTATAACAACTACTTACACAGCATTTTTTATATTAGTATTATAAATAATACAGAGATGATTTAAAGTACACAACAGGATGTAGATAGGTAGCTTGTATGCAAGCACTACTCCATTTTATATAAGGGATTTGAATATACAGATTTTGATATCTGAAGGGTGTCCCAAATCCATCTCCCATGGATATGTACCAAGGATTATATTTGACTAGTTAATTAGGCATGAGGATGGGACCCCTCTCCAGCTTTATATAGTAGTCCACCCTGCAGCTATAATTTATTTATCTTCTCATGGAAAGTCTATGAGGAGATAATATTTTTGGAGTTTCGCAATAGCCCTTTTATCTACAAGTTTCCAGATGGTATTCTTTTGAAAGCATGCAAGGAAAACCTGAAAAAGAAGAGAAAATTTATCATGAACACTTGAATATTAAAAGCAAAGAAACAATAATCATAAAACTAAATTGATCCTCATCCAAAGTGGCCCAAAGACAGTAGCATCGCCTTGCTTCTTTCACTGGTGGATTTTCCTGTCTCCTCCTCCTTGTCCATTCTGTACACATTTCAATAACTTTGCATGTGCCACTAGTTATAACCACTTTCTGCAAAAGGCAGGAATAGCCATAAAGATTTTCACCTGTGCTAATTAGATTCCTAAATGTGTCTGCTTATTTACATGCTATTCTCAGATCAATAGCAGAATTGTCTATTTCTTTTGATGGTGTTTTATATAATGCCATCGCTAGAACAGCCAATCCAGCACTGCACCACACTGCATGGGCACCATGTTCCTCTCCATCAGGGTGGCTTTACTAGAGGATGACAGAGCACTTTCACTCGCCTGTGACTGACATTAAACGCAATGGCTTGAGATATTACCCTCTAGTTCTAATTTGATGCCTCTGTCTCCTTTTCAGTTTTTATATAGTTTGAAAAAATTGGACACACAAACTCTAAATAGCTTCTCATAATGTGGATAATAAAGGTGAGCACTGAGAAGCATAAATGTGGACCACACTGTTGATGGTAACTGGAGGCATAGGAATCTTGTTTTCTCTTGATACTGGTTCTCCTTCTGTATTCCAGAGGAGGGGCTCTCAAAGTATGAGGACTTTGTATGTGCTATCAGTTGTGTGAGCCTCTATCTACACCTCGCCCGTATTACCCACCATCAATTATGCTAATTTTATTGTGGGAACAATTTAAATTCAGAGAAGTTAATTTAACCACCAAAATGATTTGTTTCTAGAAATATAAAATTAGATCTGCTGGTGCTACTCTTTAACCTTCCAAGTGCTTTCTGGTTGGGCCAATAAGATTTTCTTGCAAAAGGAGACTTCTAATTTTTTATTTTATTTTTGTCAGGTATGGTGGCACATGCCTGCAAATCCAAGACTTGGAAGGCTGAGATAGGAGGACCTCAAGTTCAAAGCCAGCCTCAGCAATTTAGCCAGGCTGCCAGCAACTTAAGCAAAGACCTTATTTCCAAATTAAAAATAGAGTTAGGGGTGTAGCTCAGAGATAGAATGCTACTGGTGGTTCAATCTCCAACACCACAAAGAAAAAAAATATTAAGAGTTAAGAATAAGACATTCATTTTCATTTTTAGTTATAAATTTAAATTTATCTTAACTAATACATTAAAACATAAATTTATACATATTTATGGGGTGCCATGCAATTTTCTATATACACATACTCTATGTAATGTTTAAATCAAGTTAAATGTATCTCTGCAGTGTATCAATTCTGTATGATGAAAACATTCAAATTCTTTCTAGGTTTTTTAAGAATACACCAAAACCTCTTACTCTCAGCTATGACTTGGTACACATTTATCACACTCTTCCTGTTTCTTCATCTCCTTTTCTTCCCAGCTTCCAGAGTGACTGTTGTTCTACTCTGAACTTCTATGAGATCAACATTTTTAGATTTCACGTATGACTGAGATCATGTGGTACTTAATCTTTCTGTGCCTGACTTATCTCACTTAACATAATTATCTCTAGTTTCATCCATGTTGTTTCAAATGACAGGATTTTTCTTTTCATAGCTGAATAGTATTCCATCCAGTATAGATATGTTCCTCAGTTGATAGGCACTTAGATTGTTTAGTTTCTTGCCTTTTTGTGAAGAGTTCTGCAATAAACATGAGAGTGCATATTTCTTTTTGACATTCAAATTTCATTTACTTTGGATATATACACACTAGTGGGATTGCCATACCACTGGCAGTATTCAGGCTTTCCTTTCTCCACATCCTCAGAAGACATGCTATCTTTTGTTTTTGAAAATAGAGTAAGGTGATAGTTCTCTGTGGTTTTGATTTTTATTTCCCTTATGATTAGTGATTATGAATACTTTTTCGTGTACCTGTTAGCCATATGTATGTCTTCATAAAGACTTAGAATTTCTTTCATGGTCTATTGTTGACAAACATTGTCTATTGCTCATTTTAAAATGTAGTTATTTGATTTTCTTTCCTGTTAAGTTCTTGAGTCCTTTATATATTCTGGATACTAGGCCCTTATCAGAAATATGGCTTGCAAATATTTTTTTCCCATTTGTAGGCTGTCTGTTCATTGTTGATTGCTTCCTTAGCTGAGCAAAAGACTTTTAATTTGCTGTAATCCCATTTGTCTACTTCTGCTTTTGTTGTCTGTGTTTGGGGTCTTGTTAAAAGAATTCTTGCTCCTCTCAACATCCTGAAGCATTTCTCCTATGTTTTCTTCTAATAGTTTTATAATCCTTATGTTTCAGTGTCACATATAAGACTTTAATTCATTTCAGTTGATTTTTATAACTGGTGAGAAACAGTAGGTTTTAACTGTTGAGTTATATTTGTTTATATCTCCACTGTCTTCATTTGCATTGGAATCTTGAAAATTTCACTTCCTCCAGGGAAAGTTTTGTCGGGAGAACTAGTGTGGCATTGGTCCCCGGCAGATATACACAGATTTATGCTGCGCTTTAAAGCATGTGGTAATTATCAAATTTCTAATTTTTCCTGATTTCTTATCTTTATTTTCAAGCTCTGTGATTATACCTACAGAACGTTTCCAAATATTTGGCAGAACCCAGTCCAGTGGTACAAGAACACATTCCAGACCCTACAGGAGTGTTTTGTGGATAATTTGTAAATGTTTCCTCTTACTTGGGAGTGAACAATGAGAAATTCAGAATTCAATTAAACTTTTCTATAGCATAATCATCCTCAGATACAAGTAATAATTACTAAGGACCTATTCTAGTTTATGAAGAAGTGTTGATCCATGCATTCACATTTGTTCTATGCATTCTGTGATTTAACTCTTACAATTACAAAATAAAATAGCAATTACAGTCCCCATTTATTTTTAAACTATGCAAATAAGACTAAGAAGGAATGACCCAGCTGAAGAAAACTGAGGATTTATTACAGAAATTCTAAATTGAGAGATGCCGCATGCTCTAACAGATTTTGTGAAATAGCATCACTGCTTGAATATATGTCACTGTAGTTCCACAGAACATCTATCAACTACTTAAATGTTTTCATTAGCTTTGAGTTAATTAATATGTTTATTTATTTTTGTTTTGTCATTTTCGCACTTAAATAGCAGGTTGTTGCAAGTACAGACTGTGGGAGGACAGGGACCCTGTTGAATCTGGTCACTGCTGCATCCCACCTAGTGGGCCTCTATCCCCTCAGGCATCCAAGTAATTTTGTTTGAATGAGTGAGGAATCTTGCCCAAGGTAACACATTCTAACTCTCATCTTTAAATGTATTTTCAGTCTATTCACCCCTAAAGTCAACTAATACCTACCAAATGCCTAAGACTTTGTTAGGTGTTATGGATAATTGAGTAACAATATTTTGTTTTTTAATCATATTTTAGTTTAATTTTGGGGATAGTAGAACTTTCACAGGTGTCGGTATCACATGGTACAAAAGGGTTTACATTAAAAAGTATTCCACCCCTGTCCTCCATTCACACTGTTCCTCTCTTGCGGGTTGTCAGTACTCTTGCTTCTGGAAATGGCACCCCAAGTAACTCTTTCATTCTTTTCTTAGGCAGGGTGGAAGGTTTACCAACATTTCCAAAGGGTGAGACTCAATCCCTCTATTTGGCTCCTACCTTGTGATTCAAAGACCAATTTCATTGTCACATGTAGCCTTGTTTGTCTCATGAAATTTCTCCATAATATCCAAATATTTCCACTTTTTCAAGTGTTTTAAAGCAAATATATATTACCTGAACAGAAAATAATTTTGTTAGAGGTGACTCAGTATTAGTGTATAATATGGTATCAGAAAGTAGTGACACTCAAAACTTATTATGTAATGAGAATGATCAGAAACATACCAGGTATGTAATCATAGACTGCAATACTATTTATTGTATGAGGATTGAATGGCTTAAGATTCGAGTTAGTTCAGCAAGATGAAAGATTTCCTGACTATTGCTGATTCAAATAATATCACAAATACGAACTCTAATCTTCTCAGTAGAGGACTGTACCTGGGATAGCAATCAAGGATAGGAAAATATGTCTCAGGAGTGTCTCAGATAATTCATTCTTCCTATTCCATTCATAACAAGCATGGTTCAGGATAATTGTTTAAGTATTATCTGCCTTGAGGAAGTAAGAGTAGAAGTTCTCTCTTTTGAATGTGCCCTGGTTTGCATGGTGTCCAGAAATAGATCCTGTACACAGATTTATCCACCCTCCTTTATTCTAAATAGGGAAACTTTATTTGTCTGCCTTTGTGGTCATTACCCTTTCCCTCACTGGATTTATTTATTCCTTATGGTGATCTCATTATAGTTTATATATTCTTCTCAAATGGTCAACCTGGAAAGGCTCTAACATTTGTTGGGCACCTACCACTTCTTTTGACTCCTCCATCTTCTCTCCACCTCTCATCCAAAGACCATCGAGACTGATATTAATGCTGCCATTTTAAGGTGAAAGGCTGAGTGATATCTTTAGGTGACAAATAGGTAGTACCTTCACTTCTGGCTGTATTATGGTAAGGGAAGTGAAGAAGCAGATTTTCCAGGGTTCTCCTGGAGGTACAAAGTTGGAGAAATTCCTCAGAGTTGGGGAGAACTTTTTCAACTAAAGAAAATTGGGGAAATATTTGAGAAATAAAATATCTTCTATGATGGAGAAAAATATTCCTCTATTAAGTTGTTAATCCACATATAGCCAACCACAGGTTTTTTTTTCCCACAGAGCATAAGCTTAGGGACCTGATGATGGGTCTTGCTGTATCATCAATTTCATTATTTCCTAGTCTTTTAGCTTATTGTTACAAACAAGAACATAAGGTGAACTTCATTTGTTCTTTGTAAACCCAGATAGCCTCTCCATGCTGGCAGCATCTCTTGCTTGCTCATATTGGCTAACTTTTGCACTTAGCCTGTTCAGTGACTTATAGTCTAAGGATTCACTCTGTAGAGATTTTGTTTTTTCTTAAAATGAAAAACACATTGCTTCTTTTCAGTCTTTTCATGAATCCTCTAAGGAAACTGATGGTGGAGGAGATCTCAGCCCACAGTCCTCTCATACCATGGGATCTGATCCAGTCAGCCAGGAACCTGGAAACTCATTTGCACTCACAGGTTCTCTATTCAGTGTTCTGTTCTCCACAGTCTCTCTCTAGTGTCTGCTCAGTCTTTCCCACCAGACTCCCTTCTGTACAGAAAATGTAGCTTCAGGAAGAAGCCCAATAATTCTGCTTATGTCAGTCATGCATATTTTCTTCCAGCAGCTTCAAAGACAAATCCTTTGGTGGCTTCCTCTTTCCCTCTCGTATCACACCTATCTTCCCATCCATCAAACTTCAATCTAGCCTTTTTACTGGCTTTGACATCATTTCTTTTTGAGGTGTTGTGAATTTTAGTGCTTCTGACCCCATAAATCACAAGTCCATGCCAACCTCTGTCAGCATTCAATAGTATAATTCTAATCACCTGAGAGGAAAATGGCTGATTCTGAATCGAAAGTGGGTCAGTTGGAGCAAGTGTCACACTGTATGTCTTAGCACTCTGAGGCCCTCCTGCCCTTCATTAGAAGTTGTCCATGGTATAACCTTTCTGTGAGACATGCTTACATGTTGTTTCCTGACAAATGGTGAGTTAAGCTTCCTTTTTACTACTCATGCAATCTTAGAGAATGGAAAAAATGTTATATTTGCAAGGTGACTTCATCCATATTCTATTGCCGATAACATGATTCCTCATACAGTTACAATGATAAGAGGTAAGTTACACAAATTAGAGATTTATTTTGACTCACAGCTCTGTTTCAAGGCCAAGGGGCTGCATCTGGTGGCCTGCCAGCTGGCAGAGTCCTGAGGTGGCACAGGGACAGGGAGCATGTGTGTGTGTCCTCTGGTCCCTCTCTCTTTTAAAAGCACCAGTATTCATTGTGATGGTGCCACCCTGATGACCTCATCTAATCCTAGGTTCCTCCTTCAGACCTCACCTCTAAACACCCTAGTTGGATTATACTACACAATGGCGATTAAATGCCACCATGAGTTTGGGAAGGGACTAACTATTCAAATCACAGTGCAAGAGGAATTCACTAAGGAATTAAGCAGTCACACATTATCTTCAATCATTTATAATTACTGGTGAAGCCAATAACTAAAGTGGTCATTAAACTGTTGGAACTATCAAATAAAAGCATAAGCAAAAGAAACCAAACATCTGACTAGGATTTTCCATAATAATGTAAAATATTTCTCAAGGAGAATTCAGTGGTCATCTTGGAATTTTTCAAATTGAACTTTTCAACTAGAGCATACCCTTCCCCTAATAGGCCACAAGTTTTTGCACTTAAAATGTGCCAACAGTACATTTTATAAAGAAGTACTCATTTTCCTTTCCATAGGTGAGGAAGAAATATATAGATCTTATCCTTATAAAACTTATAAAACACAATAATTTCACTAATTGTATTTAACTGAAAGTTACACAAAGTAGAATATAGCAAGCATCTAGAATGTAATAATTACATAACAGGGAGCCTAGACCTTGTTGGGGGAGGCCCTCAGGAATATTCATCCATTCATTTATTAATTTAGCACTTGCCTTGTCCTGAGCACTCTTCAAAGCAGATAGACACAGTGCCTGTTGTTGTACAGTGCTGAGCAGAAGAAAGATCATAAGGGAACTTGGGCCACAAAAGGTGATTTAGTAGAGGATGGTTGGATTGCTGCTTTACATGGGGTTGACTAGAAAAGAAATATCATTTAAACCGAGACCTGAACAAGAAGGAGAAATTCATTGGAGGAAAAAGAGCATACCATGAAGAAAAACATCCATGACAAAGATCCTCAGCCTGGGATAAACTTGACATGTTCAAAACAAAACACATGTAAAATCAGAATGAATGTTGGAATATATTGGATGAAGAGTAATGTGAACATATAATCATTAGCCTGATTAGGTCACCTTTGCCAGTCAAGGACATACTCTGTATAACTAGGCAACAGCATATGGACCCATCTGGGCAAATTGGATTTAGGGTCATTTTAGTGATTCTCAACCAGGAGCAATTTTATCTCCCTAGGAATATTTCTCAATATCTGGAAATATTTCTGATATTCTCTACTTGGGCAGAAGGTGCTACTGGCATCTAGTGTTTGAAGGCAGATATTAAGCAACCTGTGATACACAAGATAATCACACAGCAAAGAATTATCTGGCCCAAACAGTCAGTGGTCATGAGGTTGGGAAACTCTGCTTTAGACTGAAGAGGTGAATGGTGCCAAGCAGGCATGTGTCAGACCATGTGAGGATTATTTGTACACCATTCTGACTTATGTATATTTGTATTGTGATGTGAAGCCTTTAGAAATGTTTAGGGAAAAAAGCAATATATTATATGTACAGTCTTAAAAGATTCCTTTGGCTTTGGTATGATACGTGAAGGTGAGAGGGGCTAGAGAAGACTAGGGAAATCTCTTAGAAGGAAAAGATTTTTGTTTCCCTGAACTAGGATATTAAAAATTAGATATAGATGGAAGTGTGTTTTTGAGGGGAAAAAAGTCAATGGGACTAGATAATGGATGTGGGTAATAATGAGAAACAGAAATCAGAAATAACTTCCAGATGAGCTTGACCAGCTAGGTAGATGCTCTTCATATTACTGAGGCTGTGATGACTAGAGCAAATCTAAGGAGAACTGCAAGGTGACCAAAGCTGTGCTTCAGCAAGCTGAGATGGAGATTCACACTTACTTGGAGTCTGGAGTTCTGGAGAGAGGTCAAGGTGAAGCTTACAGGTTTGTGAGACATCAGCACATAGGCAATAATTAGCCATGGGAAAGATGTGGTCCTGTAGGAAAAGTCTGAAGGTAAAGATGGATGGATGGATGGATGGATAGGATAATCCTAAGGTTCCCTAACTTTTAAAAACACAATAAAATGAAAAAGTAAAAAATAGAGAACACAGGGCAACTTGGGCTCATAGAAGTCAAAAGAAAAGAGAGTGGTCAACTATCTTCCATTTCATCTGAGATATAAAGTAATATATGAAAAAGGATTTGAAATAGGGCACTTGTGATCTTGACAAGTGTTGTGTCCCAGGGCTAGTGGTCAACAAAAGCCCAGGAGGAACTGGTTTGAGAGAAGAAGTGGGACAGTAGAAAATAGTCACTAAAGAAATTCATTATGACATATTCGGCTCTGAAGAGAAACAAAAATGAGGTGTTAAAGGCAATGTGAAGTTAAGAAATTGAATGCTTTTAAAAATAAATTTGCAGTCCTATGTTAAAGCAGATGATATCCTAATGAGGGAGAAATGGATGTTGCAAAGAGGAGAGAGAATAACTGCATTAGTGAGGTTTCTGAGAAGAGGATAGCATTGGTGTAGACATGGGAGGCTGAAGGGTTGCCCACTGATGAAAGCTGGGGCCCCTGTGGCATAACAGTAGGAAACCTGGAGCATGTGTAAGGGTGTGCAGGTGTGTAAAGGTATGCAGGGCTTGAGCAGATTGCAGCCTTTGCCAGGCAGAATAACATAATTTTCCTTTACTGAGAACAATTTATTTCTCTTATTTCTTATTCTGGTATTAAACTTGCTGGAAACTCCAGTATTTATTATTTGGAACTGAGAGCCGAAGGAGTGCTGTATTCACCGGCCAGGTACAGTTTAACAGAAGAAGAGAGTAGGGGGAAGATCATTTTATTTCAAGGTTTCTCACAAAGGAGGTTTTTTTTATTGATGCATTATCATCTCATATCATAATGTAAATCAAGTTGACATTAACATATATGCACATAGCACCTGGTGTCCCTCCCACCTCTCCATCTCCCCCCTTCCCATACAGAGGACTGAGACTGATATTGGGATTTTCACATATGTACATACAGTTGATGTTGGTATTTCCAATAATGAACCTCAGTCTTCTTCCTCCCTTTTCATTAGAACACTTTCTTGGCTCTGCTATTTCTTTTCTGTTATCTGGAATCCCTCTGATATCTCAGTTACTCCCTAGCTTGCACATATTAAAGACAACATATGTTTCTTCACTTTCTGTTACTGGCTAATATCACTTAACATAATGTTCTCCAGGTACTTCCATTTTCT
This sequence comes from Graphiurus murinus, assembly GCA_004027655.1. Lineage (NCBI taxonomy): Eukaryota > Metazoa > Chordata > Mammalia > Rodentia > Gliridae > Graphiurus > Graphiurus murinus. The sequence goes on from PVLC010000405.1 coordinate 129,801, forward strand.
TGCAAATGACATTATTTTATTCTTCTTTATTGCTGAGTAGAATTCCATTGTGTATATTTCCCATAGATTTGTGATCCATTCATCTGTTGACGGATACCTGGGTTGATTCCATGATTTGGCTATTGTGAATTGTGCTGCTATGATCATGGGTATGCATATATTACTGTTGTTCTCTGGTTTCAACCTCACAAAGAAGGTATTTTGATACATTTGAACACTTGAGAAACAAAGATCTGGTAGAAAAAGAGGAACAGTATTATCTATTGAAGGGATATGTATCATTCTAATGGGATATCTATGTTTTATTTCTTAACAAATTAATTTTAATTAAGTTTACTTCTTACTGAGTTTAAATTTTAAATTATTTTTATTTGAGGGTTCTGGCTTAACTGATAATTATTTCTAGAGCTGTGAATCTCTCCAAAATAATTTGTTCTCAATCTTTCTCTGATAATACTGTCAGTGAAGTCAATGTGGCCCAAATATCCCATGGGAATTGCAATTCTTTCCCCTCAAGTGGTTTGTCATTCCCTGGTTGAAACGAGGCGGCTTTGATTTGCTGCAGCTGAGGTGGAAGGGAGATTGCTGAAGGTGACAAGACTGATTCTGCTTTTATTGTCTCATTTGAGGTTGACTTTTATGCTCCAGTAAGCTCCTCAGATTTGTGTTTTTCCAAGTATCTGTGATGCTCAGCGTTGAGCATGGCCTTGGATGACACTTTCAGGTGAGGAAGTTTGCTGAACATATGGTCAGAAAAAGCAAGACTTAAAGAGCATTTCAGGTCCTAAAACTCCGAGTCAATTAGTTCACCATATTGTAAAGGATCAGATCAGCATATATAGATAGGTTTTTACAAGTAATAAAATATAAGAAGAAAAAAATCTCCAGAGAGAATAAAGTAGGGAAAAGAAATATTTCAGTTAACAAAATTCTCTCCTTCAATAAAAAGTATATAGAAATATGAATAAGAGTATGATAACTCATTGTCAGATATGGTAAGACTCAACTTCTCTCCACATTCTCATTGCAAATCTAGAAAAAATATTCTCAGGATCTCGGTGTTTTAACAGAGGCATCTGGTGATTCTTGATTGCCTCCCACCTCAACATCTCACTGATGAAGGTCCAGATCAGGAATCTGTAGATGTCCATTTCTTTTCTTTCAAATTGATGCTGTAGGCAAAACAGTGGAATAACAGAGGCACTTGTATCTTAGCATGAAAAAACAGTGAAATGCCACCTTTCACATGCTATGTTTAGACAGAAATTTATAAAATAATAAGCAAGTGATACTGGATTAGGCAAAGGGCTAGCCTTTTAGATCTGGTGAAGGTAATAAAGTTAAAAAGTGGTACCTAGTGAAGCACTCCGCAACTTAGTGAGACCCTGTTTCAAAATAAAGAATAAAAAATAGGGCTGGGGGTATAGCTTGGATGTAGAATGCCCTGGGTTCAATCCCCATTACCGCAAAAAAAAAAAAAAAAAAAAAAAGTGGTGTGACAAAGCCAGGTGTGGTGGCACACACTTGTAATCCTAATACTTACAGGCTGAGGCAGAAGGATTGCAGCCAGCCTTAGCAACTTAGTGAGGCCCTCATTAACTTAGTAAGATCCTGTTTCAAAATTAAAAAAATAAATAAATAAATAGGGCTGGAGTATAGCTTAGAGTTAGAATGCTGCCCCTGGGTTCATTTCCCAGTACTACCAAAAAAAAAAAAAAAAAAAAAGTAGTATGATGGTAAATCAAAGAGACCATGCCCACCTTAATCAAGCCACATTACTATCTTTAACCATTAACCAATAGCACGAGTAAATGAAAACAAGAATATGTCATGGGGACAGAAGGATGTTATGTATTATGCCAACATCCTTTGAAGGTCTTCAGATACCGGGTTATCATGTCATAGAGATCCTGTACATAGCACACCTGGTCAGCCTTGGCACAGGTAGCACACACACTCAAGTGGGGCACTGGTGATAGTATTCCTAGCCAAGGTGATAAGAAGAAGGTATCTGTTTCAGCCAAATTAGGATAACACACAGAGACACACAAGTGTTTGAAACAGAGGAAATTCCTAAATAGCAGTCCTACCTCTTGTTGACAAAACTCTTTCAATACAACTTTATCAATAAAACAGCTGAAATAAATTATAATAATAATCACACTGATCTGTTCTTGAAAGGAAAAGAAAGAAGAAGGGAGAAAAGAAGGGAGAGAGGGAGGGAGAGAAGGGGGAGAGGGAAAGGAAGGAGAAAGGAAAAGAAGGGAAGGAAATAGTAGGGAGAAACTCCATGAATCCTTTCAGCATGAGTAACTGGAAATGAGTTTTAAGACTAAAGCTGTCACAATATGGTGGTGAGTTTTCCTTGGTTCTTGTCACCTCAAGAAAAATATTTCATTTGTGGAACACAGATATCATCAGCAAACAGAGTTTATTGGGTGAGTTCACCAGGAAAGGCATGAGCTGGCTGGTCCTGGAGTGGAAAAAATGAAAGGGTCTGCCATATGGTGAGTTCTTACGCTGTCCAGAAATCCCACTTCTCTTCATGCATAATAACTTTGAGATTGTTACTTCCAGGTTTCACACCACATCTTAGTGCAACTGCACTAAATGCACCATGTTGGAATTTTGCCCCTGGTGGATAAAGCTGCAATGCAAAGACTGCAAGTCTCTAGTCACAACTGGGTGGGACAATCTCTATATCCCTTCTCAGGAAGGCTGGCTGAATCCTCCAATCTTCTCATCCTATTTCTTTCCCTGCCCTGCTCATCTCTAACCTAAAGAAGCCAGGAGTCTGGAATGGATGCCAGCATGTGAACTGAAGACTAGAAAAATTCTACCTGATATCCTCAATTGTATCACAAGATTCCAGTAACCTAAGCACCTGACTTTGGTTTGGAGTTTGGATCTACTCCTACCATACAATGTGGGAACATTTGCCTGGGTTGAGAAAGTAGCATATAAACACCTCCACAGCCTCAGAAAACATTGGGTCTCCGTAGAAGTAAATAAGGAAACTTCCTATAGAGAAGCCCACAATCAAGGGCAAGTTTGGTCCATAAAATATAACATCTAATGCTAGTGATCTCACAGGGAAAATGTCAGCATTAATGAGGAAAAGCATAGAAGAAAATCTTCCATGAGAGTGTTGTTATCAAACGTAAAATGTAATGGAAAATAGACCATAGAGATAACATGAAAAACTTCGTGAGTTAAAATAGACTAAAATAGTAAACCAAATGCTCAGGAAGAGAAAAAAAGTGATACATCATCAAAAAAGGAAAGTGCCACCATGATCTCTATCATTAAACATAATGCTAGAGTTTTTAGTAATCTTAATTAAAGAATAAGAAAAAAGAGAAAGGTAATATACAGGATCGAGTAAAATTATATTCTGTAATGCAGACTATGATTTATCTATTTAGAAAATATAAATACTTATCAAAATTAAAGAGAACTACTAAAATCAGAATACAAAACTTACCTCTTTATAGTTATAACAAATTAGAAAATAAAATTTTCAAATATACTTCCATAAGAAACATATGAGTTTCTATTTTTATTATGAATGTGTCAATGTGTTTCAGTCTTAAGTGTATTAAATGTGTATTATAGGTGTAAATTGAGCACATATTGCAAATTAATTAAAAATATTCTCTTCCACAAAGCTTCAAATGTTATATAACATAGTCTACAAGGAAAAATAGGTACTGTAAGAATTAGGAAGAAAAGTTTGACAAATAAGATTAGGGGAATTGGATTTCCACATGAAAAATATGATACATTTCACATTTTTAAAAAAAGCCCTCAGATACATTAAAATACTAACAATAAAAATAAAATTCTAAAACTTTTAGAAAAAAGAAATATGTGAATTATTACTTTTAGGAAAGATGAAGTTAAATGTATAAAACCAAAGTTAAAGTAAATTTAATTCTTCCTTTTGTGTAAAATTCTTCAAATACAATAGAAATTATTTAGAAAAATCTGTGGAATACTTTAAAATTAATTATAGTCTATCTATAATAAAAGAACAATATTTACAACAAAATAAATCATTTTTATTACCATTTGAATGTTGTGTAATAAAACTAGCAGAAGCAAAGTGAGATTAACAAAAAATAATCAAAATACTTTCACACTGTAACAGACACACCAAAACCAAAATTCTTCTAAATAATCCCTGGCTTAAATCTGAAATCAAAGACATAAATAGAAGCCATTTAGAAATTAATAACAGTTCAAAATCACCCACTAGAAATTTTGTTGAAAAAAATACTTAGTCTAAACATCTGAGATAAATGTTATTTTAAAGTAAAACTCAACAAAACAATGCAAATAATTTTGAGGAGAGTAAAAACGTCAATTAGTTTGAAAAGATAAAATAAATGTAATACGCAAAATAAGAAATAACTTCACTTGGATTGTAAAATTTCTGATAGTGGAATGAAACGAAAAATAGTAATGGCAAGCTTTTAAGTATTTTCAAAACTCAAAGTAAAATAAACATTATATTATTAAAAATGTCTATATTTATATGTACAAATAGAAATTTTCCAATTTCCATCATGATGTGTTATAAGATGGAAATTTTAAAATGCTAAATAAATATCTTCAAAAAATTTTACCTAGCTGGGCATGGTGGTGCACGCTTGTAATTCTAGCATTTGGGAGGCTGAGACCAGAGGATCTGGGTTCGTGACCAGCCTCAGCTACCTAGTGAGGCACTCTGCAAATTAGTGAGACCTGTTTCAAAATAAAGAATAAAAAATAGGGCTGAGGGTATAGTTCGGACGTAGAATGTCCCTTAGTTCAATCCCCAGTACCTCAAAAAAAAAAAAATTAACAACCCCCCAATTTTTATAATGATTTCTTGTCATTTAATTTATTTGTGACTATGATTCAAAATCTGGTAATGAGAATAAAAAACTAAACATAGAAATCAATCCCACTTGTGAGTAGTAATGTAGCAATCAATGTGGAAACCAGTCCCCTGCCGCACCACACACACAAACATGCAATTCTAAGGAATAAAAATAATGATTAACACAATATCATAGTCCTTATTAAAGGTACTCAAATCTTGTCCTCTGTACATCCCCTGGGAAGCTTTCACCCTTCACCCTGTGCCTGTGTCAGGCTTTCCCATTGTCCCATGTCAATATAGAGTCCTAGGTGGTCATAGGTGGCATTATCAGCTGGTTAGTCCTACTGTGTTTTGCTCTTTTATAAGTAATACTTAAAACACTCTATTTGTTTCCTTTCATTCATTACTTCTGTAAGTTTCCTTAAGTTACTTCCTAAGTTACAATTTTACAGATTTTTATATTTTAAAATAATTCAAAATTTAACTTACTATACAAAAAATAATGCACACATTTTTCATATAAATGTTTAGAAATACAAAATTGTTATAAAACCTTTCATGCAATCTGTTCAAAATAAGTAAGACTATGTCATAAGTTATAGGATATTTTATTTACTTCCTAAACACTCATAAATTCTTGGTTCTTATACATTTCAGTATGCTTTATACTAAGTTCCAAATAAATTATGTATTTCATGTTATAGATTATAGAAACTTTAAAATTTATCTCATGACCATTAAATAAGGCCCTGGGAATTCACACAATTCCAATAATCACCTGTGTATAACAGAACCTCCAAGATATGTTGTATGCATTTGATCCTATAGGTTGCTCATGTCCATCTCCTATAAAACATTGCACCCAAGTTCTCTGTAATGCATTTGGTTTTTATGAGTTATTGTCACCCTGCCCCTTTTCAGTCACACACACACACACACACACACACACACACACACACACTCACATATACAACAAAAACAGTTTATAGCTACACCTCATTCTTGCCCATTGTTTATTGTACAGACTGATCACCTGGAAATTATACCCAGCTAAAACTTGGAAAACAAAACCATTTTACATAGAATGAACCATAGTGTACAATAAAAGTCTAATATGCCATGACAAAGCAGGGCCTGTCCCAAGAAGTTCTGAAGTAATTGTGCAATATTGTGATATCAATTAATCAATGCATGTAATCACAATGATAGACCATAGGACAAGCCACAATCATTCTGAGATGCAGATAATATTAATATAATAAATATCCATCACTCCTTAGAAACTCCTCCAGTGAATGTATTTGAAAATCACTTCATATAATAGAAAAAAAATATTTAAATTCAAAATAAGACTTTGACTACTCATAGAAAACAAAATGAAATTGAAGTATTGTGGACAGCTAGCCAAAGTAATAAAAAATAGCCTAAACAAGATAGGAATAAAAATATTTATGTATATATTTCATTTTTTTTGCTACCTAGAAACCCCAAGATAAATGAGAAAAATAGATATACTGGATATGTTAAAAAGTTGGCTGATTTTAAAATCTTCATAGAAAATCATTTAATTTCTTATGTCTGAGCTGCTCAATACGATGGCCACTGGATCACACAAAGCATTACCAGTCCAAGTTAAGATATTCTCTAAGTAAAAACTGCATAAAATTTAGACTTACGAAAAAAATGTAAAAGAACTATTATACTTTCTAAGTTGAAATGACTATTTAAACATAATTGAATGAAACAAAATATATTAACAAAATTAATGTTTATTTTTACTTTTTACATAGATATTAGAAAATTTTAAATTGCACAGTTGGCTTGAATATGAATCAAATATTTCTATTAAACAGCCCTGAATTGAAATTTAAAAGAGAAGAGATTAAATGATAGGGAATTTTTGCTCTCCTAAGAGCATTGCAAAGTCAGTAAAAATCAAAGATTAAAAATATAAGACAGTATAGGACAAATGTAGAAACTTAACATGATTAAAACTGTAACACTATGATCTGAGTGAGGGAGAGAGAAACGAGATTGATTCATTCATGACAGACAAGGTTACTGCCATGTTTCTGGTTTCAAAATCTTAATGTCATATGGCAAAATATAATTTAAATTATAATGCCTGGCACTCTGTTTAGTAGGTGCCAATATCAAATTATCTATATTGTAAAGAAGGAGATGCTTGATTGGTAGATTTGTTACAATTTGAATGATAATTTTATTCTGTGATCTACTTGGACTATTTCAACAAATAAACACATGAGAAAAGCCAAGAAATAAGTTAGAAAACTAAAGTTGGAACCTTTCCTATTTCCAGAATAAAACTCAGTGCCTATGAGAACTAGAAAATAAAGGAACTGAGTTAGTGAAAAGTAAAACATCATTTAATAGTGAGCAAAGTATTTAACTGAATGGACATGAAACAAATTGTTCTTTTTTGTATAATTTAAGAAAAATAAATGTTAGAGGAGTAAAGCTTTACATGTGGTATGATGCAAAATTAATTAGGTAACTCTACAATTAAAGAATATAATCTTTTTAGCTTGGCATGGTGATGCACTCCTCTAATCCCAGTATTTGGGAGGCTGAGACAAGAATATCACAGATTTGAAGCCAACCTCAGCAGCTTAGCAAGATCTTAGCAACTTAGCAAGACTCCGTTTCAAAATAAAACAAGGCTGGGGATATAGCTCAGAGTTAGAATGCCCTTGAGTTCTATCCTCCTCTCTCTCTCTCTCTCTCTCTCTCTCTCTCTCTCTCTCTCTCTCTCACACACACACACACACACACACACACACACACACACACACACACAGGAATATAATCCTGTTGAAAAGGAGGCATATTAAGCATTTTACAAGTGTTAGAAGTATGGTAGGAAAAAATTGTAAGGGTATACATGAGAATAAAATAGGATAGATTTTTTTACCTCAGAAGTAATGAGGGAAACACAAACTTAGGAACACTAATTATAGAGATGGAAATTTATCACTTCTCATTAAATAAGCACTCTTTGCTGAGAGAAGTAACAGATACCAAAGACTTTAAGGTCTTAGAAAAGAAGACACAATTAAGTTAAAGTCATGCCAGACTTAATTAATTGACTGATTTATCCTTCTCTTTCCCTCTTGCCAGTTCCCTCTGTTGGAAACTTATTGAAGGAACTTGGTATCTTGATCTAAAATAATAGCAATGTGGTATGCATACAAATATTTACTTTCTAGTAACATAGAGCAAGGTTTGTTGACTGAATTTTAGTCTGTGGCATGAATAAATATCATCTATCTGAACATGATATTTTTGAATTATTTTGAAATGTCAGCTCTTAACCGACATAGCAAGTCATCTCTAAGTAATAAAATTTAATATCAGATTTGATTTCCACTCACATTTTGTATGTTCAAGGTTTTCATTTCAGCAAGGATAATACCACTTTGCCGAAGTTAGACACTCTTACTTCCTATTCAGTTGCTTTGATGTGCCGATTTCTTTGAACAAAAATCTCTTTTTAAACGCTTTTTTGATATATGAGTTTATGGTTGCTGTGAAATTGCTCCTGAAAGCAAATTGCTGATGAAGCCTTTAGAGTTTGTAAAAAAAAGTACTTATTGTGATACATTTGTTGATATTTTCTTGACAGGCAATGTACAAAAATTTTCTTTGAAAAAAATTGTGAATATACAAAAGTAAACAGCAGGCAAAGACCACTTTCCAGAAACAGGAGGAATATTTCCTGGCCAAGGTTTCCCTTTGCTCTGAGGTGGGGCTTCTCTTTTATCATCATGCTGATTTGTCATGAGATATTGAAGATGGAGAAGATCAGGCTGAACATTACCCAAAGGACCACCACCAGTCAAGGATTTAGAAAAACACTTCTATATACTTTCTTCTAAGCGGATATGCTTATATTAAGCTGAAATGAGGCTTAACAACAGTGTACTTTGAGGATGAGGGTCATGTTTTTAATTTTCTTCAAATTGGTGGGTGGGAGAGCAGGCAGTTTCAGTGCTATGTAGGTCTCCATGTGGGAATAGGACATTCTCTTTCTTATTCCATACCAATACTGTGGTCTCACCAGTGTGACTGGGAACAGGCATAGAGCACTCTTGTAGTACAGCTCTTAGAAAATATTTCTTCTTGTTCTGTTCTAAGAACATCTTCTGCATCAAATAGTCCACTGATTAACATTGTGAAACTAAAGAAAAAATATATATGCATGTTTTGTCAATCGGACAACTTAGTGTTTAATCCCTTTCTTATTAAATAAGGATATTCAAATCTCCTTTTTATTTATTTATTTATTTTTATTGGTGAATTTAATCATGCATCTTTGTTAGATAAAAGCTGGTAAAGGGATACAAGCACACATCTCTCATTTAACCATTCCTCAATTCCCGCCCCACTCCCTCCCCCTCCCTCCTTCTCAAGTTCAGTGATTGACTTTGACATGTTTGTGAAAGTACATCATGTGCATTAGGGTGTTTCCCTCCCTCCCTCTCCATCACCTTCCGTTAAAGTCACCTTCTTTGCTCATCTAAGGTTTATCCTTCTTAGTCTAGAGTCCCTTTTATGTCCCACTTTCTCCCTAGCTTCTGCATATTAAGGACAGCATACAATTTTTTACTTTTTGTGACTGACTAATCTCACTTAACACAATGTTTTCCGGTTCCATCCATTTCCCTGAAAATGGCAGGAATTTGTTCTTCTTTATGGCTGAGTAAAATTCCATTGTGTACATATCCCATAGTTTTGTAATTCATTCATCTGTTGATGGACATCTTGGCTGGTTCCATAGTTTGACCATTGTGAATTGTGTGGCTGTAAACATATATACACATGCATTGGTCTGATAGTTTTGTTTCCATTTTTTTGGGTAGATACCCAGAAGCAGTATTGCTGGATAATATGGTAGGTTCCTTCCCTTTTGTCTGAGGATCCTCCATACTGTTTTCTAAAGTGGTTGCCCTAATCTGCAATTCCACCAACAAAGTATTAGAGTTCCTACTTGTCCACACCCTTGCCAGCATTTGTTATTGTTTGTGTTTTTGATGATTGCCCTTCTAATTCGGGTTAGGTGAAATCTCAAGGTAGTTTTGATTTGCATCTCTCTGGTTGCTAATGATGTTGAACATTTCCTCAAAAATTTATTGGTCATTTGTATTTCTTGTTTTGTGAAGTGTCTATTTAGATCCTTTGCCCATTTTTTGATTGGGTTATTTGTTTTTTTGTTTTTTGTTTTTTTTTAGCAGTGAGTTTCTTGAGTTCTCTGTATATTCTAGATATTAGTCCTCTATTGGAGGAGCAGCTGGCAAAAATCTCCCATTCTGTTGGCTCTCTCCAACAAAATGGAAAATCTAGAAGAAATTTAAAAATTTCTAGACACATACAACCTTCCTAAATTGAGTCAAGAAGATATAGAAAACTTAAACTGACCAGTAACAATCAAAGAGATAGAAGCAGCAATAAAGAGTTTACCATCAAAGAAAAGCCTGGGCCAGGTGGTTTTCCAAGTGAATTTTTTAAAACTTTGATAGAAGAGCATTTCCCTCCTTTTTAAAAAAACGTCTCTTTTTTCTATGCTTTTTTGTCTTATCATTCCTGCTATTTGCTGAATGCATGTAAATATGTAAATGTTGTGTAACCAAAACCATATTTTTCTTACCATACTCATAGGTGTATTTTAAAAACTGGTCCTATAGGAAGACTTTTCACTGTAACATGCTTACATTCTGTCAACTGCAAGGCCAAACACAGCATTTTGATGAGTTCACATTCTCTAGAGCTTTTTGGTTTTCTGGAGTATCTAATCTTTTAAATTTCTCTCCTGACTCTCCAAGTCACCAGCTATTTTCACTTTTCTCCTGGAGCTCACTTTCTCCTGCACCTCTCTCTCTCTCTCTCTCTCTCTCTCACAGCTACCTATCATCTGAGGCTGAGTGGGACATGTGGAGACCTACCTGAACCCTTTTTCTGGGCTGTGTATGTCATTTTTCACATTTTCTTATATTCTTGCTTTTCATCTTTTTAAAGAAGGGGTATTCACTTCCTGAGAATTGATGCTGAGTCTGGATCCTAGATGAGCTAGGATCTTTTAATTTAGAGACTTGTACCATTTTGCTTTATGAAGCATAGTTTATTATTTTTTGCATAATTGTCTGTTCAATAGTTATTGTTTTCTCTCATTCTTGAGTTTCTCTATTTAGCTGTTGGATCTCCTGGGTTAGTTTTTCAAAATCTTTTTATCTTCTCTCATCTTTTCCAAGTTCTTTGTCAATTTTCCTTATTTATTGGGAGATTTATTGATCTTCTCTCTTTTGTTTAGTCTTTTTACTTTAACCACAGCATTTTGATTCCCAAGAACTCTGGCGATTCCTTTCCCAAGAAAATTCCATCACAGTTTATGAAAGATAGACTTTTTAAAAATCCCCTAATGAAGTGACTTTGCTAATTTTCTATTTTCTGTGGCTCATCTCTATTTCTGATTGCCTGTCCATGTTTGAGGGCACGGTACAAGTTTTTCAGTGGGAATAGTGTGTAATACGTGCTCAGAGCTTGTCCATTCTGGGATATCTTCATTTTTGGATGCTTAGGTTGGAGTTGGAGTCATTATGGGGATCCTTAATATCAGAATACACTGGAGTCATAATTTCTCTACTGATAGCCCTCCAGGCTCCTGCCCAGAGCCTAGACACATAGATGCTGACTGTTGTAAATCAAAAATACAGCAATACAGAGGGACTATTTCTAGGTCTACGAATGGTGTATTTCCCTGTCCCCTGCTTTTTAGTGTGTTCCGTCTCATGTCTTCCTTCCCCCTTTTGTGTTCTGGATACTTTTCCAATTCTGAACTTCTCTCTGATTTTTCCTGGAGTGCTACCTCCCAGTAGTGCCCTGGGCTATAATTTCTCCCTCCCAGCACGGTGGTTACAACCTTCCTACCGACTCACAGCCTTACATAATTCATAAATTTCTGAAACCCTGATCGTCCTTTTCCAATCTATTACTTGTTGTAGATTTATGACCTATTTTTTATACTTGTACTTTATTTGAGTCCCAGGATGGAAAGAAAATTCATGCATGTAGTCAATCTCCCATCTTTAGCCAGAAGTTATCCCCAGAGATTTTAATTTCCATACTAATAACTCACCTACTCTACGTTATTATAGATTCCCACCTCTTCAGATGTCCAGGTCAAATATTCTTTTTCTTAAACTCTGAAGTTTTGCATGTAATGCATGCAAAAATATTTTTATTGATAATAATGCAATTGACTATTTTAACAATATACAATATTTTACTTTTGTTTTAAATGGAATTTCAACCTATCTCTTTCATCTGATTAAAGTTGGCTTTCTGTTTTTTTCTTAAACCTTGTAAAGCAAAGACAAAAGCTTTCGACAGAAAATCCATGTTTCATGCTTGGAAATAGCTTTTGCTGTTGAGTACCTACAATTCTGAAGTTCACGTTTGCTCCTGAATTTAAATTTATCCCTCCAGCAATCTGACTAAGGAACAAAAGGTAAAAAGTGTATATGGGGTGTCTTTCTATGTATTTAAGATCCTATGCTTTAAGAAGTAATCACTCATAAAGCCAACATTCTGAAATCAAAAGCGCTAGCAGCACAGTATCATCATCTTTGTCAGCCTTTGAGCATGAAAGATGAAATGCTCCAAATTGTATCTAGATTATTCAGAATATTATTCACATATAGAAAATGAAAAGAAGTAGCTTGTGGAATAAGAATATGACTACCAATCATTGTAGTTTTTTGCCCTTACAGATAATTGCAATTTTTAGTGCGTATCAAGTAGGATCTTATATAAATCTCTTGTGGGGTTTTGCCCCGTGCTTGTATTCACCCCAGAATATCCCAAACACTCATGTCAAAGCTCAGTTATACTTAAATATTCTAAATCCCTGTTTCTTATTTTACCCCAGTATTAGCTGAAATGTTGATAAAATATAACTGCAAAAAATATATAATAAGTTTAATACTTTAGCTTAAGTTTCAAATAAGTATTCCAGTGGATTCTGGGCTGAATTTTGATTGTCCATGTTAAGACAATATAGTTTTCTGAATTGAGAAAAATTACAAAAATAATTGCAATACGGAAAGATATTTTTATTACCTTTCTCATTAAATATAATTAAGTATACAACAGGTATTACTGTGATATTGGTTGGATGTGTCTGAGTAGCAATAAGTAATAAATACTTATTGTGCACAGTGAGGTATAGAGTAGGGGACTAGATTATTCAACACAAATAGAGCCTTTGGTTTGCCTGAGACTCTGTCTCCTTCCAGAGGTGGCTTGGGTATCTCTGCAATATGGCCTGGGGGCCACTCAAGAAGCAGAGTGCCAAGGGAAAACTTAGCAGCCCTCAGGTCAGAGAAGGAAAGAAACAGATCTTGAACATATTCTAGGTCAACCATTGTCAAAATGGATACCAAGGAAGATTGTAACTTCTGAAGGCAAAATAGAAATATAGGCTGAGGCTGATACAAATCTAAGGATGAAGGTTGTCAGGAAACTCCTTGTTCTCTCTGGGACTGGGTGGAACAGAAAGTAGGACTCTCCATTTGGTGTCTTGGAAAAGGAGCAGTGTACTCAGGAGTTCAGGGGAAAAGACTTGGGGTCTTTCCAGTGGGGCCTCTATTAGAATTAGGGGGGAAAGAAATTGGCAATTGCTTCCTAAAGGTATCAAGTGAATGTCTGGCATGGACTTTCTGAGAGTTTGGTTTTGCAGAAGTACTAATAATCTACCAATATGTGGGGAAAATAGTCTTTGTACTAATAATCTACTAATATATGGGGGAAATAGTCTTTAATTGATGATCCAAGGATTTATCTCTGGCTCCTGGATACAAATGGAAGGCCATGTTAGGGTCTTAGTATATTCAGCTGCGATGAATTTGCATGGAACAAAGGGTGCCAGAAAAATGAACCTTTTAAAATTGCATTGCTTTTCTTACCTGACAAATTACTAATCATGGAAAATATAAGAATAATGAGATAAAATATATGGTATTGATGAACTGATCAACTCTGATAATCTGGTTGAATCATGAGCATGAATTATTCTTTCAAATGTTAAAAATAAAATATTTAAACATTTTAGGATAAATGAAATAAGGCTGCAATTTTGTTAAATAATCCATGGTGTTGTCGGTTAAATCACTATATTATAATTACTGAGTTATGTTTCCATTCCAAGATATAGACAGACATCTCTCCTTTTACTGTGATCTCTTGGGGCCTTGGAAGTGTGGTGAACTATCTTTTGTTCATATGAGTTTGGCTATGCTGGTTCATGCTGGCTATGCTGGTAAAATGTTCTGAAAGCTTAGAGAAAAATAAACTTGCTTGTTTAATCACACTTTCCCTTAACACTCACCAAAATTTTTAATACTAAATGCCAGGTCCTAGACTAGGTACTCACTGATTCAATGGACAGCTCAGTGAATTAATATAATAAAAGTAGCTGACATATCAAACTGTCCATCTCAATAATATCCCAAAACAAATAAAACTGATCTCTTGACTTTTTTAATCCCCACACTGTCTTCTTCCTCTGACATTTCTAGCGATACTCATCATATTTTCTAAACTGATTTGGGATTCACCTTTAATCTTTCCCTCTTAAAACACTTATCTGAACAAATCTTTATGCTTTATTTATTTTCCATCTAAACCACTTTAAATTCTAACTATTTACTTCTGCATTGTCATTACCACAGTTCAGACCCATCCTCTCCATGGGATTATTACTGTCATCTCCAACCAAGGTCTCTTCCCATAGTCTTGCTGATCATTAATCCACAGCTATCTTTCAGCTGTTCTATTTATCAAGCTTACCTAACTCCTTCTTACTTATTCATTGTGTTACTGGGCTTCTTCAGCAAGTATTTCACTGTGACTCGAGCATTTTTCAGTTCTATAATTTTAACTAGGTTGATTATATGTTCTATCTCTTTAGCAAGATTTTCTATTTTTAATTTGTTTTCAAAGATTGTTGTAGTTGCCTGTTGAAGTGCTTTTTTATTTTAGTATACTTTTATAATTTTTGTGGTTATTTAAAAATCTTTGCTAAGTAATTCGAGCATTATATTATCTCAGCATTGTGTCTTTTTCTTCTTATCATTCAAGTTGTGTTTTTCTGGTTCTGGAGGTGATGAGTGTTTTTGATCATATCCTGGACATTTTGTCTCATGCTGGAAGACTCTGTATAGTAGTTAAGTCTCCTTTGCAGCATGCAATCTCACTGTTTAGGTTTATCAATCAGATACTGACCCTGTTGTGTGGGCTACTGTTCTAATGGCAACTAACTTTTCAGAGCATTTGAGATGCTATTTTCATCTGCTTAGTTTGCCTGGTGCAATTGGGTCTTTTCCTGGCCAGCTGTGAAACAGAAGTTGCTTCCCCAGGCTGGACCTCCCTGTCATCTGGGATTTGGGAGAATACTTTTCCGCTCCTCTTGTTGTCTGTGGACTCCTGCCCCATCTTGCCTGAGCTTCCAGGCTTCCTGGGATGCCCATTGTCTGCTGGAGTGGAGACTCAGTTCCCAGGATCAGAGAGTTCTCTTGTTTTCTGTTGATGGGATTCCACTTTCATAGGGGATGAGGGGCACATACCTGGGCTGCTTTTTCCTGCTGGCTTGGTGATCATTAGATGCCTGGCCTGATCTCCTTCTGTTGGTGTGGAGGTTGGAATAGAAAGTGGAAGAGCTGGGGCATAGTGTTGGTTCTTCATTCTTGTGGTCCCCAGTGGGGCTATTTTATTCTTTCTGCCTCTCAGAGCCCATTGTGTTATTTTCAAGATCTGTAGTTGTATTTAGAGGGAAGGAGCAGAGAATAGTGAATCTCTGCCATTTTTGTCTAGACTGGATCTCAAGGCTATCTATCTAGAGCACACATTCTTGTTATTCTCCAGTTTAAATTATTGAGTTAATGTTCATGGCTCTCAGGTAAAATCAACATTCCTTAGTCTGTTTATCAACTAGGATCCTGTAATGAACATAGCATCAAACATAAACAACAATTAATGAGGCCTTTATTTTGGTTGGTATAATTAAAGATTGTTGTCTGAGGTGGAGGCACCATTCTAGTCTCAAACACATGACCGAAATATATCACTAGGTTTTTGCTTCTTCTGTTTGACTCTCTAAAAATGTTTACAAAACAGTCTCCAGTTTTACTTGGTGCCATTTTATCGAGGTTCATGCTCAAAAGCAAGGAAAATATCTTCACACCTCCACACACCAATCCAAGAGCCTGCAAGTCCTGGGTTTCATTCTGATAAGATAACTTTCTCCATATCTGAACCCTATGTGTGTGTATCCTGAGATCTGGGAAAGCTGCTTCTTACTGTTCGTTCCTGAGGGGTGGGTTGAAGTCAATCTGTCCGGAAGCACATGGACTGCAAGAAAAGACAAATCAGGTTTCTATTACTTAAAGAAAGAGGAATGGCTCCATTAGGACACAATTCTGCAAATATTATAGTGACTTTTAAACATTACCCTAATTTCTACCGTTTGCTTTTCAGTTTCAACTTTCATGGAGGTACAGATGAATAATGTCCTTTCTGTGCTTCAAATCTGCTGCCATTTAGAATTACTTTTGGGTTTGTAGATGACGCCATGCTTCCCCCAACTTCAAGACCATGATCCTGCTACTCTCCTTGCTTGAATCACCCAAACCCAGTCTTCTCTAGCCATGTCTTCTCTATACATATGCACACACACACACCCTTATTTTTTGTTCTTAATTCTTACTCTTCTCTCATTTCAAGGCTCAATTTGCCACTGTCCCTCATACTGGAAACTAGGAGATGTCATACTGGTTTCTCAGCCTCTTAGGCTGCTTTCACCTTGGAACTTATCACACCCTACTGCAGTGGCCTGTTGCTCTAGCTATGAACCCACTGACTTGTATGGGAAGACTTGTGACTCATTCACAGCTTTATCCTTGTTACCTAACAAGGTGCTTCCTGAGAAATCCATTTTAAAGGACTGTGGGGAAGCACATCATGCTTTGAGTGTATAAAAAAGGTAATTAAAATATTTGTGTAAACAAGGAAAAGTCTATGTAAGAGATTCCCCTTCAAAAGAAGTAGGAATTTTCCATGAGTTAGAAGTTTCAGAAGGGCATTTCAGGCAGTAAAAAGCGATTTCATGGAGACAGGAATGGATAAGAGATATACCACCTGTTCTTTTGCTTCTAAAATGAAACCAAACAGGTTCTTCTGTCCCCATGGATATTATCCATCTGTGCCTTCAAATCGTGCTGAGGCTGCTCCTGCAACCCCAAGAAATTGGTGTTTTGCAGCTCCCTGGAGTCCAGCTGGCATTGCCTGGCCTTGCTTGTTACTGCTCTCTTTTCAGTGTGGAGGAATGAGGAATGAGTGTCAATAAATCTGAATGTCAAAACTCAAATACAAATGTCAAGACCATTCCACATCACTGGCTGCTTTGAATTCTGAGCCCAACTTATATAGCCTACAATACTAGGAAGCACCACCTGGGTATGTCACCATTTTCATGTCAAAGAACACTCCAGGATTAGCAAGCCTTGACCTAAGGAAATCAACCTTTCACATGCACTATGCCAGCATAGACTAACTTATCTGGTTAAACTAATAGAATTTAAAGTTCCTTTGTGACTTTTAGGACTCTTTCTTATGAAAGAAATTTTAGAATGTTTATCAACCAAAAGAAATTGTGTTGTATACATTTTCCTTTTGTTCTACTGTCTTAATTTCTTTTGATAGCAGAGAATCTAGCATTGTTACTATTGTTTACTTGTTTGAGAATAAGAAAAAGTCAATTTATTCAGTGGGAGCAGACATTTTTGTTTGATCTTATCTCATGTCTTATAATTTATGATGCTATATCAGAAAATAGAATTGCATAAATATAAGAAATCGCTAGTGCTTCTTTGATGCTATATGTTTTCTTATTGATAACAAAATAAAATAAAATATCTTTGTCATTTGAGAAGGATGTGTGTCAAGTTCCTAGTTTGCATCTGTAACCTTAGGAATGTAAGTATGTTATTTTACTTAATCTTCACTAAAGCACTCTTTAGTGCCTGGCAATTAACTTTACCAAATGTTAATATTTTATGTATTTAGTTAAAAATGATTTTTTAAGGGACACAAAAATTGAAGTCACATAATAGTGCCTTGAACTCTCTCTCCTGTTATACTCTCTTACTTCCTTCAATCAAGAAAGCCATGATTCGCATGCAGATTTTAGGTGGTTAACAAGAAAGGGTGCTATTTTATATTTTTACACTATTTATTGCTGCCTTTATTATATATCAGTATTCTATATAGTTATATCCATTTGTGGGCTAGATGTTCTTTTCCTTTGCTAGATTTTATTTTATATATTTACTTATTTGTTTATTTATTTATTTTTGTGGTACTGGGGATTGAACTCAGGGGCATTCTACCTCCGAGCTATACCCCAGCCCTATTTTTTTATTCTTTATTTTGAAACAGGGTCTAAGTTGCGGAGGGCCTCACTAGGTAGCTGAGGCTGGCCGCAAACCCAGATCCTCTGGTCTCAGCCTCCCGAATGCTGGGATTACAAGCGTGCGCCACCACGCCTGGCTAGATTTTATATTTTATTTGGCCATGGTCTCAGTTATTACATCTTTATCATAAACCTTAACATTAGGCTAAGGCAAGTTCTTTTCTTATCAATATTATTTATTATTGACCTCTGTTTCTTCATCTAAGTTTTTAACTTTGTTTTATGGAAAAATGTTTGGAATTTTCAATGAATTTGTATTGAAATTATTGAATAATTTAAGGGACATAGTTCTTTTCACAAAATTGAGTCTTCTAACTTGTCAACCTGCTATATTCTCCTATTAGGTTATTTTTATATATTATATTGATATCTATTTATCTATGCTTTTTCTCTATGATGATCACCTTTTAAGTTATTCCTAATGCTTTATAATACCATTGCCTCTGTGAACGGCATTCATTTTCAGATACATATCCAATGGACTCTTTAGATATATAAGATTTTTGAAGGTCCGTCTTCTATCCATTGTCCTTGCTAATACTCTAGTGTACTAGGCGCAGTTTTCTTCTTTTTAAGGTAAAATTATTTTGGTAAAAATTCAAGACTGGCAAAGACTGGCAAACTTTAATGGTCTCAAAATGAAAAATGTCTTTATTTTGTATTTTTCTAGAAAGGTAGTTTTATGTCCAATTCTAGGATGATAGTTATTTTCTCTAAGCACTTTACAAATACTTCCACTATCTTCTGGAATTTAATATCATTGAAGATTACTCTATCATTTTTATTTTGATTCCCCTTTTAGAAAATTGTATCTCTGTTATTTCCCTATGATAGAATTTTTATAATAGCTTTAATGAAATATAATTTTCATACTATGAAAATCACATGGTCTGTAAATTCAGAATATACAGTTTGATTATTAGTATATACCGGAATTGTGTAACCATTACCTCTCCCTAATTTGGGAATATTTTTATCACCCCCATATGAAATCCCATATTCTTTAGTAGTCACTCTTTATTCCACCCCCCCCCCCCGCTCTCAATCTCTACCAACTATTGATCTACTTTCTGCACACTGTATATGGATTTGCCTATTCTGGTTTCTTTCACAGAGAATAATGTATTCAAGGCTCACCTATATTGTAGAGCATACATTCTTTGCATGGATATACAATGTGTTATTTATCTGTTCAATATTTGGTACACATTTGAGTTGTTATCAAATTTAGGCTTTTATAGATGTTCCTGCATTGTACATTCACATACAGTTTGAAGTATTGATGTTTTCATTTCTTTTAAGGACACATATATTTAGGGGCAGAGTTGCTGGGAGTATACACCATTTGAAGAATGCAAAGGATTTCCCAAAGTGGCTGCTGTTCCACTTTATATTTCCACTAGAAACATATGTGAGTTCAAATTTCTCCACATCCTTACCAACACTTCTTATCACATATATTTTCTTTTCATTTTAACTATTACAATTGAAAATAAATGATATCTTCTGGTATTGATTTGCATTCCCATAGTATTTATTGATGTTGAGCATAGTTTCATGTATTTAATGTCTTTTATGGATAATTATCAATTCAAATCCTTTGCCCATTTTTAAAATTAATTAATTTATTTATTGTAATTGGTGCTTTGTAATCATACCTCTTTGTTAGGTACAAGCTGGTAAATGTAAAGGCAGACATGCACACATTTCTCATTTAACCGTTCCCCAATTCCCACCCCCCTCTCCTTTTCCCTCCTTCTCAAGTTCAGTTTAATGATTGACTTTGCTGTGTTCATGAAAGTACATCATGCTCATTAGGGTGTCCCCCCTTATTCTTTGCTCACCTAAGGATTCTCCTTCTTCGTCTGCTTTGCCCATTTTTTAACTGAATTGTTTGCTTTTTTGTTCTTGAGTTTCAGGAACTCTTTATATAATCTGTACAAAAATGCCTTATTAGACACATGATTTGCAAATATTTCTCTGTGTGTCTTCTTTTCACATTAAAATTCTATGCCTGATATTAGTATGGATGCTCTAGTTCTATATTGGCTAATGTTCACACATATCTTTTTTTTGTCTTTTAACTTATTTGTATCTTCAAATCTAAAGTGGGTCTCTTGTATACAACATAGAGCTGAAGTGTTTTTAATCCATTATGTTACCGTTTGCCTTTTATTGAAATGTTTGACACTTTTACCTTTAATGTAATTACTATAAGGCAAAATTCACTTCTTCCTATTCTTTGCTATTTGTTTTTATCTATTTATTGTGTCTTTATTACCTATTTTTCCATCATAACATTTTTCAAAATTAAATACATGTATTTATTAGACCATTCTAATTTATTTTCTCAAGCTATATATTTTAAAAATTCATTTTCTCAGTGGTTCTACTGGGGATAATAAATAACTTCAAAAATCCAGTTTGTAATAATAACTTAATTTCAATAGTATACAAGAACTTCACTTTTATATAACTCCATTTTCCTTTTCATTTATGCTGTTATTATATAAGATATGTCTTTTTCATAAGATCAATAACATTTTGCCTTTCAAGTTAGATAGAAGAAGAGAGTTACATACATGTTCATAACTGTTTTTAATATTTATCTATGTAGTTATTTTATTTACTTCACTTAGTCCATTTTTTGTTGCTAAGAACACAGTGCCACAGATCAAGTTATAAAAGACAGATTTACTTCAACTCGTGGAACTAGACTAGTGTTGAGAGGCTCAATCTGTTGATGGCCTTCTTGCTGGGAGGGTCCTGAGGTTGTGTGGGGCATCACCTGAGTACAGAGGTGGGGAGTACAGCTGACCTAGCCAAAGTGGCTTCCATGGAGGATGTACTCTTCAGATGACTTATTGATCCAGTGATCATATAAATGGATTAATCCATCCAGTAAGGCAAACCTCTAGTCACCTCACCTCCTAATCTCTCATCATTGGAGTTAATTTTCAACATGAGTTTTGGAGGGGACATACCTTATATCAACTATAGTGCTCTTATTTGTTTCTCCCTGTGGATTCGGGGTACTGCTCAGTCTTCTTTCTAAAGGATACCATTTGGTATTTCTGCTACTAATGGAATACTCATATTCATTCATTCATTTTTTCTGTAACTCTTAATTTCTCCCTCAGTTTTGAGGTTTTAAAAGATAGTTTTTCTAAATAATCAGATGTTATACTTTTCTTTTTCTAATGAACATGTATTTATTGCTCAAATGAATGAGTTTCACGGTGACTTTCCCATGCATCCATATATTGTGCCTCGGTTGTCATTTTCTTTCAATATTTCAAATATGTCATCCCACTTCATTCTGGCCTCTGATAAGAAATATGATAAGGGATTTCCTTTTATATGATGATTAATGTTTTGTGTGGTATTTTACAAAGTCTTTGTATATGTCTTTTGATATTTGGATCATAATGTGTTTAGGTTAGGACATTATTTAATTTATCTTACTTGGAGTTCATTGAGCTTCTAGGATTTATAGATTAATGTTTTGTAACAAATTTGGGGAATTTTCATCTGTTCTTTTCCCTCTCTTTTCTTTTTTGTGTGTGTGTGTGTGTATTTGTGTGTTTTACTGGTGATTGAGCCCACAGACAGTCTACCTCTGAGCAACAACTGTGCCCTTTTTTCTGTTTTGCTCTGAGGCTGGTCTTAAACCTGCTATCTTCCTGTTTCAGACTCCCAAGAAAATAGGTATGTGCCACTATGCCTGAATTGTCATTTCTTTATCATTTTTGCCTCATTTTCTTCTATTAACTTAGAATTTCCATTATGCATGTTAGTGTGGCTGATGATGTCCCACAAGTTTCTGAGGTTCTTTTTGTTTTTATGGGGTTTTTTTGGTTTTGTTTTGTTTTTAATTTTTTTTATTGTAGTAATTCGTGCAATATAGCATACATCTTTGTTAAGTACAAGTTGTTAACAACATATTTGCACACAATTCTCATTTGACCCCTTCCTCAATTCCCACCCCGTTCCCTCTCCCTCCTTCCCCCTCAGGTTCAGTTCAGTGAGTGACCTTGATATGATTGTGTAAGTACATCATGTGCCTTAGGGTGTCCCTCTGCCCCCATGCATCCACTACAATTAAATCAACTTCTTTGCTTATCAAGGATCTCTCCTTTTCATCTGGAAACCCTACTATGCCCCATCTTCTCCCTAGCATCCGCATATTAGGGAGAACATATGCTTCTTTACTCTTTATGACTGGCTAATCTCACTTAACATAATGTTTTCCAGTTGCATCCATTTCCCTGCAAAGAACATGATTTTGTTCTTCTTTATGACTGAGTAAAATTCCATTGTGTACATATCCCATAGTTTTGTAATCCATTCTTTTTGTTTTTAATTCACTCATTTTTTTTTTGTTCTTGTTTCTGTTTCTCAAACTGTATAGTATTAATCTAGCTGTCTCCAATTTTACTTTCTCTTCCTTCTGCCTGTTTAAATCTACTATAGAACTCCTGTAGTGAATTTTTATTTCAGTTATTGGACATTTCAATGCCACATTTTCTATTTGGCTCTTTTTAAAATAATTTCTATATGATTATTGATATTTCATTTTAAGACATTGTTCCCATAACTCCATTAATTATTTAGATATGGTTTCATATAGTTATTTGAAGATATTTATGTGAGCTGACTTAAAGCTTTCTCTACATATCGATAATCTGAACTCCCTTGGGGATTTCAATTTACTGCTCTACTTTTAGTTTCCCCTTTTATGTGCCTTCTTATTTATTTATTTGTATATCTTGTAATTTATTTTGAAAACTAAATAACTTTAATAATATAACATGGAAATTAAATTCACTCTGCTACTGCAGTTTATTGTTATTTCTGTTTACTCATTTTGTTGATTTTTTTTGGGGGGGGGATGATACTGGGAATTGTACCCAGGGAAGTTCTACCTCTGAGCCTTACCCCCAACCCTGTTTTATTTTTTAATCTGAGACAAGATTTCACTAAGTTCCTGAGAGTCTCCATACATTGTTGAGGCTGTCCTCAAACCTGTGATCCTCCTGTTTCAGTATCCCAAGTACTGGGATTATAAGCGTGCATCCCCCATACCTGGCTTTCATTTTATTGTTTTCCTGAAATAAATGTCTAGTGTATGTTTTCTTTATCCTGTGTAGTCACTGAAATCTTTTCACCTTTAACTTAGTGGTCAGTTAATTTTTATAGAGATTGTCTTAAAACCTTCAACCAATAGGACTCTCTTCCTTTGTTCAACATTTGTGTGTGTGTGTGTGTGGATTAGGGCAAGCCTTCAGTACTCCAGCAGTTTAGAACTTTGTGATTGCTTTCACCTCTTGCTTTTGCAGGGTTATGTCTACCAGAGATGAGAAATCTAGGCCTTCTCCTCTTTTGCACAACTCTTCACATACATATGTAACATTCTAGATGCTAAGCATTATACTGGAAATTTTTCACGATGACATTCTTTTTCTTACATTTTCTTCTAAGTTTTTGAAAGTCACTTAATTTTTCCTACATGTGCAGCTGCTGCAGACAACAGCAGTTTTAAACAGTTACTACTGATTGTTTCAACCCCTAGGGATGGGGCTTTATGTACTGAGAAACTCTGAATCAAGTCAAAGAAACCGTGCATGGGACAAGTCAATTACCAGATAATTCTCTAGTTTCGAACTCTTGAAGATGTCCTCCAAATTCTTTCTGTCCCTTCCAGAGGTTGCTGGGCTTCTGTTTTTCATAGCGCCTATGATTACTGTGTTGTTAATTTTTTAAGGCTCCACAGAGATGGGTTTAGAATAGAGCTTTTTCCTTTTTTTTTTTTTTTTTTTTTTGTAGTGATGGGGATTCAATACAGGGCATTCTATCTCTGAGCTACACCCCGGGCCTATTTTGTTTTTTATTTGGAAGCAGGGTCTTGTTAAGTTGCTGAGAGTCTCACTAAATTTCTGAGACTGGCTATGAAACTGTGAACCTCCTGTCTCAGCCTCCCAAGCACTGGGATTTCAGGAGTGGAATAGAGCTTTTTTAAATGGTACGAGCTTGCTGTTCATACCAAGATTCTGCCTCTTTTTCTTGAATAAATTCTCCTTGGGTCATTGAAAGTTTTTGAAAATTTGTAGATCTCTAAGGAATTTATTTTAAAAAAATTAACAATGTTCTCAATGATTTTATGGAGAAGCAAATTGCAAATTTTGGGTTACTTTACTATTTTGGAAGTACTTCCAATCTCAGACAAGTTTGTAAAGTCTCTGGAGTTTCAGTACAACATATCTTGATGTGAATTTATCTTTCATTACCCTGCTAGCTATACCCAAGGCATTTCAATTTTGATTTATAGCTTCTTACCCTAAATTTTCATAAGTTGAATCAACTATTGCTTCTGTGACACCTCTTTTTCTCAATCTTCTAGACTTCTTTGCTTTATATTTAAGTTTTTAATTTATTCATTTGCATTAGTTATTATTTCATTTTTCTTAATCTTCTTATTGGACTTGTAGCAATATTTTAAATATTATTTTCAACTCTATTATATGGTGACTAGTTTTTAAAATATTTTACACATTTTTCAAAAATTCTTTTTATATTTGATTCTTTTACAAATCTACCTATAATATCAGGAGCTTATTTTAAACACACTATCCTGATACATTTCTTTGTAACTGTAAAATATGACTGTAGAGAATATTATGATAAGTGAGATCAGACAATAGCAGAAAGTCAAGGGATGTATGTTTTCTCTCATATATGGAATCTAGATAGAAAGTAGGAAATATGAAGGACTCTAGATAAATGAGGAGAAAGACCAGTAGAATAGTCGAAAGAGGGTTTGGGGAGGGAGGTGTTGAGGGGAAAAACAAGAATTGAGAAAGGGAACAGTTCAAATAATGATATATATATATATATATATATATATATATATATATATATATATATGAAGTTAATAGTATCTATCTCACTAATATGTACAAGAAGGAAGGAAGGGGGAGCAGGGAGGATGCAGAAGGAAATACATCAAACATTGTGTGCATGTTATCTGTATCATTTTGAACCTTACTATGATGTATAATTACAATGCACGAATAAAAGTTGTCATTCCAACTGGAATTCCATTCCATTGAATGCCAATTACTCTTTTCAGTATTAGTTGCAGTGGTTATGATTTTAGTATTAGATTCCATCATGAGTTTTGGAATTTGGATTCTTTTGGCTCATTTTTGAATGGGAGATTCTTTTGTCTCATTTCCCTTTTTAATCTGCTTATGCTCACTCTTTCTGATGGTTTCCTGGCCCCAGTCCATCAAGAATCATTACCATGTAATGGTCCATTTCTCTGTTGGGGTGGTAATGGGGATAAGTTAGATCTGGTCACCTAGCCAGGGGGCATCTTGTTTCAGAGTCTTGTTGTATGACTCCATCTGTCCTATTCCTAGGTCTGTCCAGGAACTGGAACTGTAGCAAGTGTTCAGTGGCATTATGTCATCTTCTTATTTTTTTTTCCGAGGAGGAGGTTTAAGCCTTTTGGGGTCCAGATATTAATTAAACCAATGTTATATTGCAGTGGCAAATGAACCCAATAATGGTGGGGGAACAATACCAATAAAGTTCCATCCCTCACGCCTTAATGTCTGCTGTGGGTTTTGTGGCTACTTTTCATGATCACCTTAATTTTGAGGGCTAGACAGATGGAATTTTCTCTTTCTGGATCAGGAGCACATGGGGAATTTGGTCACAAGCTCCTAAGCTTCCTCCACAAGGAGCCTTTCATTCCTGTTCCCAGTTCATTGGCTCAATCAAGTCCTGAGCATGATAGAGTACTTCTTCTCCCTATAAGGTTAATGAATATTTTGTTATGATGTAACACATTCTACCAATGTTTACTTATTTACTTATTTTGCCTGTCTTACCTCATCCCTCAGCTAGCATTTTCTGTCTTGGTTTTCCCATACTTCCTGAACTATGGCTTCAGCTGTGAACACTACTCTATGCATCTATTCTGTGTACTTGTCGTATAGACTTTCACCCTGTTAACTCTTTGAGTTCTGTTTTTTTTCCTTTGTATATTATTGTTGTGTGGATGGGATATAGGGAAGTGCCTCAAATAATAAATTTAGCATGACATCTTACATGGAATGGTATCCTTAAATGTTGGGAGGGTGGGTGGAAAAAATCAAACTCTATAAAACCCTGGTTACATCTTTTCCTCTCCCAACAGATTACTCCTTAGGACTAATATTAGTTTCAGAATACAGAGCTAAAATTCCTTGCATCTGGTATGATCTGGTGTCTTTATATTTTCCAAGGCATTAATGTTAACTGATCAGGTAGAATTTTCATATAATTAAAATACATTCCTTGGCCTGAAGCATTTTCTAATTAGTTAGTATATACTGGTGCTTATTCAGCTGAGCCATGCAATTTTTGTTTAATAAAACCCCAATCTGTTCATTGTTTACTCTATTTTCTCCCTAAAGGCTAAAGCTTTCGTGACTGGATAATGCTTAATAAACAGAAGGAAGGATATTAACTGTGTGGACTGCCACCCCGCTGTGTTCTTCAGAGGTGGACTTGGCTGCAGCGCACTGGCCCTTGAGTGTAGCCAACCACCTGCCCTCTTACTTAAGCCTCTGCCTGTCACAACATGAATCCTGGGTGTGGACAACCACAAGGCAGAGAAACTCCTCCATCAGCCTTTACACCCAGGCTGTCTTCTTCCAATGCATATGTCCTAGGTGTAGAAAATGTAAATATATCATTGGTACTAGACAAAGGGGAACTAACCTCTAACCTCTGCCCACTAAAATTCACATATCTCCTGGCAAACCATCATATGAACCCAAACTAGTTTCTCCTCTATGGCACTGAGGAAGAAGAAATGGAACTCACATGTGCTCATGTAGGGAGAGAGGAAGAGAAGTGGCATTATCACCATAAGTGTAACTTAAAACAAAACAAAACAACAACAAAAAAACCCTCATTGATTATTTTTCAAAAATGACAGGAGAGGGAGCCCTAGAGCCACAGCACTAGAACAACTGACCCTCCCTCCTTCCTAAAAGTATAGAAGTCCAAAGAAGAAAGATGGAGGGAGAGGAATATGGGGAGGAGGAGGAAGAGGGAAAATAGATCTTGTCCAATTCTTGTCCAATGTTGTCATGTGTTTATAAGGGGAAAAGAAAAAAAAAGCAGAAAGATGCAGACAATGAAGTTATACCATAAAGCTGATAACCCCCAATTAAAAACTATATATTTAAAATAGCTAAAATAAGTTAAGAAGCTATGAAAAAACTATACTAGAATTAGAAAAACTCCAAGAAAAAAAAAGACCCCAAAATAGGAAAATTGAAAATTAGAGAGGAAAATAAACATTTTTGCATACATCTATTTTTATTCCATTGTGTGTGACACTGTTGGTCTTCTGGAACTCCCTCCCTGCCTGGTGTGCAGGAGGTGATAGTCCTCCTAATTCTCCTCCAGTGGCCCCCTTTTGCTTTCATTCCTGAGCTTGCCACAGAAATGGGACATTTCCAGTGGTTTTCTGTTGGCAACTTCTTTCAGTTGACTCTGCTTGGCAACTCCCAAAGCTTTTTTAAAGAACCCTAAACGTGGCTACATTGCAAATATGTAAATATGCTGCTTTATTCTTGACCGGTTCTACACAATAGTGCATAGCTGCCTCTGGGGTGTCTCTGCCATCCCAGGTGGGTCATGTCCAGTGTTCCGTACTTAGTACTTAAATCTGCCCTTTGTTAAAAATTCCAGAGCTTGGAAAATGCTCTTTTCTTTCAGATTCCAAAAGCAGTTTGTCTTCTTTATACTGCTTACTTAATCTCCACAGTGAATGCTCATCTTTGTCTCCAAAATCTATCTCAAATTTTTTCCCTTTTTTAACTCTCCATGACCACTGCTTCGGCTCCAGCCCCGGCTCTGAAAGGGTTCTGGCAATAACTTGCATGCCGCCTTTGACTCCATCCTATCACCTATGAATGATATTACACAGCTCAATCATACTTAACTAAGTTTGGAGATGCGTTCAGGGGATTCGTTCACGTAGACAATACTGTGAATGCTGTCACCCGAGGCTATATTTCTGTTGTAGCTCTGCCTTCTTTGAGGGCAAAGATTCTTCACCCTGGTTTTGTTCTCAGCACAATGGAAGAAATGAAACATTTTTAAACAGCAACAGTCAGCAGAAATTACTATGCTTTAGCTACTGATATAATTGTGACTGTATTAAAATCTCTCAAAATGTTCCTGAAATTGTTCGGCGTCATTCTCTGGAACTGTGTTGCTGCTTATTGCCCTTTTAATACTCTCATGTGCTTGGAGAAAATGTCTTTGAGAACCTGCTTGAAAAAAATATACACCATGATTTGCTTATTTCACATAGTATATTGCCTTCTGATATTTGTAATAATACAAAATCCACCAGCTCTATGCTGACCCATATGCACTGTAAATGCAGCCTTGATAAAAGAAACCATCCTGAAATTAAAAAAAGATAACCTCTGTATGAATACAGGGGAGAGAGGAGGAGAAGGAATAAAGAGGGGTGGGGAAAGCAAAGACAATTTAATTCTGAGTAAGCATTATTAGATTGACAGGTATGTGAGGTGGCACAACAGAGATAGAAGTGGGTAGAATTCCACACAAATATGCACAGTAGTTCTCCACATCCTGCAGTTTCTCCTTTCATAGTTTGTTACCCACAGTCAAGCACAATCAGAAAGTATCAAATGGAAAATTGCAGATATGAATGGTTGCAAGTTTTAAGTTGTGCATGCCATTCTCATGCTATGTCAATCCATCCCTCATGAGACGTGGACAGCCCTCCATCTCGCATATCTACACTGTAGCATTACCTTCCTGTACCTGTGGTAGACTGGTTCTAGGACCTCTTCAGACACTAAAATTTTAGGATGTTCAATTTCTCATATGATACTGTGTAAACTGACAGTGGTGGCACACACCTATAATTGCAGTACTTGGGAGACTGAGACAGGATGATATCATGTTTGAGGCCAGCCTCAGAGACTTAGCAAGACTGCATTTCAAAATATAATAATAAACAAATATGGACGGGGGGTTTAGAATGTCCCTGGCTTCAGTCCTCAGTACCAAAATAAAATGAAATGGTGTAATATGTGCATGTAACCTGTGCACATCTTCCTGTATACTATGAATAACTTCTAGCTGACTTACAATATCTAATACAGTGTGAATGCTATTTAAGCTGTTGCTAAACACTGTATTGTTTAGGGAATAATGACAAGAAATAAACTTTGTAGGTGATCAGTATAGATGCAATAGTTCCTGAATATTTTTCACATGTTTGGAATATTTTTCACATGTTTGGAATATTTTTCATATGTTTGGAAGAACATATGTGTATATCCTTGGCGTGGCAAAGAGAAAAAGATCACACTCATATAATTTATTAAATATATTTCTATAATTGTTTCATTTGATTAATAATCACTGTTAATTTTATAGTGATTTTAGTTTATAAAATTAGGCCTTATCATATATACAGTAGAAAACATAGTCTATATAAGGCCCAGTACTGTTCAGGGTTTCATGTGTCTACTGGGGGTTTTGGAATATTTCCTCCATGGATAAGAGGGGACTACTACATAGTAGTCAAAAAAAAAAAGAAAAATGAAAACTTCTCATCTCAAGAGATAAATGTATATACACTGTTATTGAGGCTATATCTTATGAGATTCCACAAAGTCAATTTGTGGGTTTATAGTTCCAAGGGTCAGAAGGCCAGAAAAATTTGCATTTTAAATTCCAAAGGTCCATCTTCCTTTTGTGCCTGCTATGTTTTCCAGGAAACATTTCAAAGGAGGGAAAGGTAAGAAACTAAAATAGAGTCCCTCTGAAATTAAGGGCATCTTCCTCATATTGAGAATTAAAGCTCCCAAATGTTTTAACTTTGGCCCTTGTTTTTTTCTGCTTGAGCACCTACCTCCTGCTGAGAGTCAAGGTGGATGGGTTGCCTACCCCTTGGCCTGACAGGCAGAAAGAATGCTGAGATTGACAGATTCTCCAGCTAACTAAATCTGCATATGTATATGTTCTGCTTTTTGTCCACTTTGCTGCCTCTTCTAAAAGGTTTCCTTGCCCTTGAGTTCTCCAGAAGATGGTGATTTGAAGCCAAAAAAAAAAAAAAAGTTTCTAAAGTTTCTTCTATTTTCTGTCAAAGCTGGCTTTGAATAAAACCTATTTCCCTGCAATTTGGCTCTGTGGAATACAGGAACAGTAGAGACCAACCTTTGGTCCCTGTGTGGTGACAGTTCCAACTGGTCACAGAACCACTTTCCTTCTCAAAGAAACTTCATTACTTATTTTTAGGACAGCAGCTAGCATTATTTGTAACAACAAAAATTCATCAGAAAGAAAAAGCATATTTATTAAGGGTTCTCAAAACATCTACAGGCTACCATGTATCAATGGAAACTCATGGCCTACAGAGATATGGTCAAGCTTTTAATTGTGGAATTTAGGGTCTTTTATAACCTGGCACCAGCTTTACATTTAGTTACAATTCCTATTCTTGCATTCTTACCCAGGGCCCCTGGAGACATAGAGAAAGGCTGCTGGTCTATGTCTGTTGGAATACAGGGAGCTATGAAGCTGTGCTAGTGATGGGAGTACACAAGGTTCCCAGGACAACATAATGCCAGTCATCAATTCCTTACAGTGGAATTACATGATGCAGAAGTGGGTCAAGCAGTTGACATGTAGTTGGGAAATTTGCCAGTAATTTATTATCTGCTATATGTCAAGGGGTAGGTAAGTGCCAAAGGACCAGAGTTTGTCAGCATCAAAGAGTTAACAAAATATGATGGGATGTCTTGGGAAGAGCTCTAATGTTCAGAAAATAAGAAGGGTCAAGAGATATTAGCATAATATAAAGGAACTATTTCTAAAAATTGGAGTACCATATAGGGGATAGTCTGTTGAGAAATTCCAGCAGAAAGCTGGAAGCACTTATTGAGAATATTGATATGGAGATCTATGTACCACGTTGAGCAGTAGTCTCTAGGGATACTTCTAATCCAAGAAGGCTGGTGAGATATTGTAGCAGACAGACTCACTCCCTATACTGCAGTGTCATATCCTGACATATGTGTAACCAGAAAGGTATTTTCTTCAAAGCCTTTGGACTTTCCTTCTATCCATAATCCTAGATCCATGTAGTGGCTGATGCCCAAAGACAGAGGAGGTACTGAGCCTTGCCAAGACACACTTGGACTTCTTGGCCACATCTGGACTGGATCCTTGACTTCAGTGCCTTCCTTGAAGCTTTGTCCTTTTGTTCTCTTTGCATTCCCTTTGACGTTGCTGCTATTCTCTTTTGCTTGGATCTTATTTCTGTCTCCTGTCACTCCTACCCCCTGCTCTGAACAGCTGTGTCTTCTATCCCATTACTGACAACTGAAAACCTGAATTCACCAGTTATTCAAAAATCAAGTTACCATACGCCTACTAAAAAGCTCTTAGCAGTACTCTGGGCCTCTATGTTTTTACTTTCCTGGGGTATGATCTGCATTGTTAGGATTTTTCCATCTCTCTTATGATTTTTGGTTTTAACAAATGAGCAAGCCCTAGGTTAATTATTACAACTCAATTATTTTTATCTATAGGCAGCAAAGGAAAGCAAACTCGACCCCTAACACTGACTTGGCTTGATTTTTATGCATCTCAATAATGAGCACCATTAATTCACTTAACAAATATTGAACTCTTTTATGGTAAGTCACTGTACTGGATTTTATGGGGAGCAAGAGCATGCATATTGCATGTGGAAGGCATTGCCTGGAATTTAATAAGTGCTCAGTTAATATTAGTTTTCTTGCTGTTGATGATGACAAAAATGGTACAAGTGGCATAAATACCATTAAATAATATTTTCTGTATAATAACATTTTCAAGTTATAGGAGATTAGCAACCAGAGCAATAGCACCAAATACATTACATATTAAAAGTGAGAGATCAAATACTAGTGAAGCATAGGTTTTTAAAATGTCTCTCAGCTTTAATCACTGCACTTAAGGGTGATTGAAGCACAGAGTCCAAATCCCTTCACTGGGGGTGTGGAGCAGCTAGTGCACAGGGGACCCAGGGGTGGAGTCAGGCTGAGAAGGCTGTCTTACAGAGATCCTAAGAATACTTAACTAAGGGTAAAGAATTGAGGGAAGTGGGCAGGTGAGAACGACTCAAATTGTCTTTATGAGAGGGCAAAAGTAAAGACATAAATGTGAATGAGCATTTTGTTCAAAGGAAAAAATAGTGGGAAAAGGGAAAGTGAATGTAACAAAGGTGTTTTAAGAGCCTGAGTCCTGGGATGCAGGGAATGTGCTGGAATATTCTTATGCAGAAACTAGTGTGCCCTGCTAGAGAAAAGTTGGTTTCCAAAGATGCGATGACTGTGTAGATGTATGAATTTTAATCCACTTCCACATGTCAGTCCAGCTACCACGTTTAATCTCAGAAACTTGGAGAAATGTATTCATGTGTTGGGATCAATATACATTGGGAATTAGAACATGGGGCTGAAACGAGTATGAAGACTTAGAGTTGAAGAATTGTTTCCATGAGCTTCTTTACACATTGCTAAGACAGTGTTAGAAACTACCTTTGTTTTAACTTTCTACCTTCAAAAATGAGTTGACGAATTCCAGATGGAAGAAAGACCATTAGTCTATTGCCAAGCCATCCAACAATGAATTTCAGGTGTCAGGCTATGGCATTAGAGGAGTAAAAGTCAATCATTGTGTCACCGGTGTTCATAGAGTTCATAATTTTAGACTTTGTACACATGTAAAATTGTAATCTTCAGCTTCCTTTTGCCAGGCTACTGAGCAGCAGCATGGAGTCAAATATGACAGATATATTACTGACGTAAAGTCTGCATACCTGGAACAAACAGGGCTTATCCTCTAGGACACTATTTGAAGTGTGCAGAATTTTGTGGGAGGGGAATATTCTGGAGGATGGATATTTTCACATGCTCTGTGGCATTTGTTTTCTCCAGGTAAAATCTGTATGATGTGATAGTAAGTGCAGATTATCTGTTCCAGTTGACACATGCAATTTAACACTCAACTTGATTTATTGTTATACTTTCCTTTGTTTTCTTCTGTTTCCTTCAAGTTACCAAACACTCTTATATGTAAGCTGTATTGACCAGTTTTTGTTTTGGAATATTAGGAAAGTGTCTCTTACCAAAAATTTAGGAAAGTTCTACCACTAGATATGAATTTAATTTGCTTCAAACAGCATGTAAAATGAACTATGGTTTGGTTAAAAGAGAGGGAGCAAACCCACTAGAGGCTCTTTTTTTAAAGCAAATAACTTTTACTCTTATTGAGATCACATGTAACTAAAGAATGGGTATAGAAAAGGGGGGAGAGAATACAGATCACTCAAGATAGAGAGAGGAGGACTTGATGTGTTGGCACAAATGAGTAGCTTCTTAGATACTGAAAGGTCTCAAATTCAGGGTAGGGTGTACAGTAACAGAGAATGGGCATGCAGAGATATTTGAAAGTAGTCTATATTGTATAAATCAGCTTGAGGCCACTCTGCATGAGTTAACTGCAATGGAAACAAATAGCTGTTCAAGGCAATTAAACGGGTAAACCCAGATTTAATGGACTAAAACTAAAATAAATAAACTACAGGTTACAGCAACTGATGCTCAGAACCTTGCATATCCTTGGTGATTTGTAGCATTCATTCATATATATTGATTTCAAGGCAGGAATATTTATCCTTTAGAGTTAATGTGAAAGAGAAACACCATCCATGTAGCATCGCCCCCCCCCCCAATCAGGCTGTTTACTTGTAATTCTGCTGAATCCTTACAATAGTCCTCTAGGTTAATACTTCTTGTTTTTTGCTAAGGGAAACTATGGATTAAAGATCACTGAAGAAAATATCTGAGACCAGATGACTCTTACGTGGAGAATTTGGAATTCAGATAGAACTCTGTGAGGGCCAAACCCTACACTTCCTCTAAATCATTCTGACCTCCAGCAAAGGTGTTTGTGTTGAATGAATGTAAAACAATCAATGAATTTTGTTGCAGTTTGACAGGGGAATTAGAGGACTTAATATGTGGATGTACAGGTTCTTTTAGAAGTTTATTTTGGAAATGTATAGTCGATATCCTTGTAAATTGCATATAAATGTTTCTGCACTTATTTGTGTGGGTCTCTACACGACAGCATAGATAGGGAAATCCAATAACCCATCTGTCTTCTGATAAATCAATGAAGACAACTATATTAGCAATGGTTATCTTTGCTGAAGGGCACATTTTAAAACCCAGATGTTAGTTAAGTAATCTCATTTGTGATTTTAGCAATCTTTTTATAATTATTCACTGTTAAGGGTTTCTTTTCTTTTAATTTTTATTTAATATTTATGAGAGAATCAGAATTTATTTGCCATCATTTGAAGAAGACTGCAGTTGAACAAAGGGGTGGGGGCTGGATGGCTTTGGAGTGTCTCTGCTGCTGAGGTAACAGTGTGAGCTTTCAAGACAGATGCACCTATGTTTGAGCAAAAAATACAAGTTTTGTGACTCTGGGCAAGGCCAATAAAGTGTCCACTCTTCCATTTCATGAACGATAAAACAGAGGCAATAATACCTTCCACAGAGTCAGGGTGAAAAATGAGATAATAGGTATAAAAACATTTAGGTTCTTAATTTGAACATAGTGAGTGCACAGTAAGTGTTAGCTACAAATTCGCCAAGAGGATTATTGCTGTAATCACATGTGGGAAAATAATTCCTCCTCTCCAGGTTCCAGATTCCAATCTTTCAAAGTGAGGCTTAGGAAAGAAAGTGCATGGAAAGCATTGGCCCCAAAGCAGAAACTTCATGAATGAAAATTACATCCTCCATCCATTTTCCTCCTGAAACCCCTCTGTGACCAGCTCATTGCTTATGTTTGGCCTTGGAAATGCAGGCAGTGAAAACAGATGCTGCTTCCTGAGCCCCAGCATCTCACTTTACTCTGCCAGTTTTCTGGGAATCTATACATTCTTAAATTTATCCTCCCTGACCAAAGGAATGACTAAGGGTGAGGACTTTGACCTGTGCTCAGGTTGACTAGATATCAGTTAGCTCCTTGCTATAGGAAGTGTTGCTGCCTTTTGGGGGTGAGACTATCCCAAGTCTTTTAAACTCAATTATGTCACTTTCATCAGTGCCTCTTAGAACTCATTGTCCCTTTAATCAGCATTGTTCAAAATCTAACTTGCATACAAATCCCCTGATGGTCTTGCAGAAAGTGAAGCTTCAGCTTCAGGAAGTGGGGCAGAGGCTGAAGTTTCTAAATTTCCAAGGTGTAGGCAATGGTGCTGTCCTGTGGCCACACTCTCAGGGGTTGGAGTCCCAGCTCCCTGCTAGTGCTGTGGGGTGAGTTAGGAGCTCACAATTTCTGCAGACTGGAGCGACTCACAGGTATGATCAGATCTTGCTCTCAAGCCAGGTTTTCTGTTTTCAGCTCTGTCTCCTTTTTTCAACATTCTTCCCTTACATGAGGATATATTTATAGTAAAAATACTCAGTGTTCCTTGAAGAAGTCTCTACTAGTCTTGTTTATGCTGCTTTTTTTCCATCTGTGTTATGATTTTTTTCTTTCTAGCATCCTTCTCTCTTTCCAGTGTTGCAAGGTCCTGACTCATGTTTCCAGATCCAGTTCAAATCTCTCCTCCTCTGTTATGTTTCCCTGGATCATGCTGATCAGAGAGGGCATGTTCTTTTCTTCCTTGTGCTTGCATATAAGCTTAGCAACTCTCCTTTATAATTTTCTTTTTGGTTTATTTTCTTGATGAAAATAGAGCACTACAAGGGAAATTCAGATTCAGTTCCCAGAATTGATGCTATATGGGAACCCTAGATACTCAAAAAATGTAGGAGGCTGCAGGTTTGTAGTACAAGTCTGCCAGACACCAATGGGCTTGAATTTGAATTCTTACCCCTTCTTGCCAGAATCAGTCCTACATTAAATTGGCAGTTTAGTCTCCATTGACCTCTATTTTATTATCTATAAAAATAAAAATATTTCACTTTCTTCTATAAGGCTGCTGGGAGGAGTAAGTAAAGCACTATCTGTGTCTCATTTAATATTGTGGTTTATTAATATTAGTAGTATTATTGGCTTGTTGTGAAAATAACTTTAAGCACCATAAATAAATATTAGGATGCAATATTTCCTTTTCCACTTTAGAGAGACTGAATTAATGTTATTTTATGATGGAATTTTAGCATCCAATTTTTATCAGGTGTCTTAAATTTCACAGAAAATCTATTTAAGAGATATATAGCATTGCGGATGAAGTTCAGTGGCACAATACTCACCTAGCATGCCTAAGCCCTGGGTTTGATCTCTAGTACCACACACACAAAGATATACACAAATCCTTTTCATAGATTAGACCCTTAAGTGATTTTTTTTTTTTTTTGGAGTAAGCTGTGAGAAAAGCCTCTTTGAGCACTACTTTGAAAATAGATTTAAGCCGCCTCATGACTAACGTGGTTGGCCTTTCCAAGGTCAACCATTTACTGTCATATTTAATTTGCAAGTCAGGACACATATTTTGCTGTCTGGTATTCCATTCCATCACTGTATGACCCATCTGGCCAAGGAGTTGCCCACCATGGTCCCTCCCTCCTCACTCCTTGCTCTCTCTTTTGTTGCAGTCACTGGAGATAAGTAGATTAAGAACATGAAATGATTGAAGCACATCAAGTGCAGAAGATAGTCACCTTCCATAGCATGGCTTCCATTGATCAGAATTTGAATGCATGATGATCAGAATTTGAATGCACGATGACTTCTTTCCCAGGAGTGTGAGAAAGTAATCATTTATAAAACACCCAGGAAGTCACTCAAGGAAACTAATTAATGGTATTATTAGCTTAAGCACAGTAAAGATTATTGAAAAGTTCCCTCTTATTCAAAATACTTTAGAAAATAAATTATGATTACCTTGAATACTGTGCTTTAATGAATCTTTCATTGATTTCCTGTATGTGTACAGGGAGCTTTCAGGCTTTATTTTCAAAAATTAACAAAGCACTTGGAGAAGAGGGCAACATAAGCACCGGAAAAGAAAGATTTGTTTTCTGCTGTTAGATGTTAGAAACAATAACTTGAAAATAAGGGAGGAAATATCAGAGTCTCCCTGCTCCTCTTTTTCCCTGATCTCGCTTCCTCCTCCACCATCTCCTTTTTAAAGCTAATGGATGGAATGGTACTTTGAGCTTTGTTTCTTCATTATCCCAAGAACTAGTAGGTTTTAGGGAAGAGTTTTTTGCTTTGGGATAGAACCTCAGCTGTGTAAGAATGGACATTACCATTTATGTGATTTGGGACAGATATTTTCACCTCTGAACCTCAGTTTCTTCATTAGAAACTAGAAATCATTATCTTGGCCTTAGTTTCAGTATCTTGAAATCCAGTGATATCATTGGAACTCTCAAAGGTAGTATTGTGGAGAACATTTTTGTGGAATTTAGAGGTCCAAAGACATTATTCTTCCTATTCTTAGATAAACATGAAAAAATTCATTAAAACATGCAGGAACCTGGGAAAGATCCTTAGCATCAGTAATCAGTAGGGAGAAACAAATTAAAATCAGAATGGGCTATGAATCTGCAACTGTTAGAATGGCTTTTATCAAAAATACAAAAGGCATCAAAGGTTAGTGAAGAAGCACTTTGAAAAGAGTGCCCTTGTATTGGTGGAATGTACATTAATATAGCCTTTATGGAATTGTGTGGAAGTTCTGCAAAAAGACTAAAAATAGTAATGCCACATGATCCAGTAATCCTGTTGCTAGCTAGATTCATGTCCAGAGAAATTGAAATCAATATGGTGAAGGGCTGTCTACATTGTCATGTTCAGTCTAGCATTATTCACAGTAGCTGAGATATGGAATCAACCTAAGTGTCCATCAGCAGTTGAGAGGATTAAAATATATTATATATACACAATAGAATATAATTCATTCATAAAAGAGGAAATTCTGTTATTTGCAGCAACATGCATGAACCTGGAAGACATTTTGCTAAGTGAAAGTAAATCAAGAATAGAAAGACAAATACCAAATTATCTCACTTAATATGTGGAATCTAAAACAGTTGCACTGATAAAAATAGAGTATTAAATAATGGTTATCAGAAGCTGGGGATAGAGAAGCAGGGATTGGTGAATTATTGATCAAAGGGTATTTGATAAATTTTCAAATACAAGTTTGGAGATCTATGGCACAGCAGAGTGACTGTATTCAATAATATATATTTCAGAATAAGTAAGAGTACATTTCAAATGTCTTACGATGAGAAAATAGGATAGGTAAGCAAGGTAATAGATATCAATTAGCTCATTTAATTATTATATACATATGTCATAGCATCACATTATACCACATAAGTATATATAGTTATGGTGCATCACTTCAAATACTATTAGTCAAATTGTTTAAATTATGTAATTTTTAATAAATATTAAGCACCCAAATAAGAAACATTGGCCTGCACTGCAAAACATTCCCCGTACACCATCAAACCTAGGCATCCTTCACTACTATAT
>PVLC010000405.1:168914-196342 GCA_004027655.1 Graphiurus murinus
TTCCTCCCCCTCCCTCCCTCCCTTCCTTTCTTTCTTCCTTTGTTTTTTACCAACTACTTGTGTAAACACTTCTCTCTCTCTCCCTCCTTTTTTTTTTTTTTTACCAACTACTTGTGTAAACACTTCTCTCTCTCTCTCTCCCTCCTTCCCTCATTTTTTTTCATCGTTACCCTTGTTTATTGGTTTGTTTTTGAGATACTGGGGATCAAATGAGGACCTCAAACATGTTAAGCATATACTCTGCCATTGAGCTCTATCCCTACCCCTCCTTAAGGTTATATGTATTAAGTCATATCCTACCCTTCCTGCTTCTTTCACTCAACATTAGATTCTGAAAGTCGTTTATATTTTAGCATGTAGCTGGATTTTTGTTTGCTAGCTGGAATTCTGTTGTAAAATGTATTACCAATTGTTTATCTGCTCTATAGTTTAGAGAGTGAGATTATTTGGCTGTGGTTAACATGCTCTTATGAGCTGTCCTATGTATGTGTTTTGCCACACAGGTAGAATTTCTCTAGAATATATAAGTACAAATGAATTGGCTACATTGAAGAAAATTGTGTGTATTCAGTATGCTAGGTAATGCTATAGTTTTTGCCAAGGTGGTCACAGCAGTTGACATTTAATTGCTTATCCTTAAAAACAGATGGTATTTGTGACTTTTCACCTTTGCCACTTGGGTGTACACATAAATGCATCTTGTTTTGGACTTAATTTGCATTTTTCTCACCATATTTTCTTATGAGTTACAGACATTTGTGTCTCCTGCTTTTTGGGATATCTCTTCAAGTCTTTCTGACATTTTTTCTTTTGTTTGGCTGCCAAACGACAGGAATTTTTTCTTTAATAACTTATAATACTCCTTTATATATTAAAAAATTTATGAGCGTGTGTGTGTGTGTGTGTGTATGTGTGTGTGTGTATGTGTGTATGTTAGAAATGTGTTCTCTCTATATAATTTGTGCTTTTACTTACTTGGTTTACTATGTTTGTTGATAAACAGAAGTTAATTCTGGACTTTAATGTAAATTTTATCTTCTTTTCCTTTATAGCTTGTGTTCTTTTTTGTGTGTCTTATATAAGAAATTCTTCCCTACTGTGAATTTCTGAAAATACACTCCTCTATTAACTTCAAACAGTTTTATAGCTTTGCCTTTCTCATTTAAGATATTTAATCTACCTTGGATTGGATTTTCTTTTTGAACCAGTTGTATCAGTCACGACCAGTTAGGAAACAGAGACCTAGCCAGTGTTTGTGAAATAGTTTAATATAAAGAATTGTTAACTACACATAAAATTAACAAGGTAACCAGAATGTCAAGAAAAAGAACTGTGAATTATCACATAGCTAGTAACTGCAGAGTAGCTATCACATATGTATCTCACTGCATGCTGTGGGAAACAGAGGGAAAGTTTGGCATTATCAATAAAATCGGTTTAGAGAAAAAGACTCATGCCCTGAAACAGGCATCTGGAGAGGAGCCACTGTTCCACTGGTTCTGCTGTCTGTGAGGGGAGAGGGAAGCCCTGGCCAGTGGAGACCATGTCTGGGAACAGGCGAGGTGAGGATCTACACGTATTAGTATACACTTTTGTCATTACTGGCCTATAAGTAAATTGTTTTCTCTTCCCCATGCCCTGTATCTGCAAGGTGTAAAGTCAGTCTTGGTAGTGATATGCAATAGGCCTTGCTAAGCTTAGAACATTCTAAATTGGAGGCATTATCAGCATTATGTTAGAATCTATCCCATAAGCAGTTGTTGAACTTAGATTGCAGACCACATGTCAAACTTAAAACAGTGTTGTTGTCAGAGGCCTCTCAAATCAGATGAGGCAAATTTACAATTTAGTCTTAAAAAAGTTATTTAGCTTATGCAAAAATGGTTATTTGGCTCCATGCTAGAGATGGTTTTTAGAGAAAGATTAAAATTAATTGTGAGCAAGTGAAACTTATAAACACAGACATTCCTATTACCTACTGTGCTCACTCACTTTTTTTGTTTGTGGTACTGGGGATTGAACCCAAAAACAATCAATCTCTAACCCCCCCTGTACCCCGAGTCCTATTTTATTTATTTATTTATTTATTTATTTTTTATAAGCAGGATCTCACTAAATTGCTGAGGCTGGCCTTGAACCTGTGATCCCCCTGTCTCAACCTCCCAAGTACTAGGATTACATTGCATAGCTCTGTTTATTAGACATTAAACTAGATAATGGAAATTAGAAAGTATTTCCCTATAGAGGAAACATGGTTCAAGAATAAGAACGATGGAGTCCGACAGCAAAGATTCCAGTCAATTCCACCACCTACTGATAGTGATTTAGGCAAGTTACTCTAGCAAAGTGCCATTTTCCTCATGCACAAATATAGAAACTAAGACTGGTATGAGAAAGAAATGAGAGGATGCAAGTTAACATCTTCATATGGTAACATAATAAGTACTCGATATCACTATCAGCCATCATAAGTTTTAGAAGACTGTATCTTATAATCTTGTTTTATTCAGTTACATAGATCAATAATCAATCATGAAACAAAAAGCCAGCTATGTTAGCTTGCCCATTCAAGTAGTAACACTAAGAAATGTTCACACTGAGTCAGCTCACCAAGTGACATA
Source organism: Graphiurus murinus (assembly GCA_004027655.1). Taxonomy (NCBI): domain Eukaryota; kingdom Metazoa; phylum Chordata; class Mammalia; order Rodentia; family Gliridae; genus Graphiurus; species Graphiurus murinus. The sequence goes on from PVLC010000405.1 coordinate 171,536, forward strand.
GGATCCAAGGGAGGTGGATGGAGATGAAGCTAAAGAGTGGAAGCAACCTGTACCTCCAGAAACAACAGGAGCAGGGGCAGGAAGTGGACCAATGTACCCAATGCCCAAAGTCTGCTTCTCTGTCTTCTACTAGTTTATATCTCTCCATGCATCTCAAAGTTATTGTTGATTTAATAGAGAAAAGCACCATAACTTTAGAAAGGAGAAGTGGAGAGCTTCCTGATATGTCTTACTGTCAAGCACCAAGTGTAGAATACTGGATAGTATGGTAAAAAAGGTAAATGTTGTTTCTATCCCAAGCAGCAGAACTCCATCTCTACCCCCGATCCTATAAACCAATATGAAGAGTGGTAATTCCTTTCTCCTCAGCATATTTGTACCTTCTGTCTCTCCCTGCTTTCGGCAGCTCCCTCTCATCATCACAGCCATCAGCGTCTCTTGCCCTAGACTTGCTAGGCATCGTTGCATTATGAAGTGACTGCACATGAGAGCCACATTCAGAGTATCTCACTAGATGAAAAACATCATCTATTTCCTATGCCCAAACTGTACTGCTTAAAGGAAGAAATAATTAGATTATATAAGTTATGGTTCTAATAACTCAGGGTGTTTAAACAATAAGTTTTAAAATATATTTCAACACTTAACATTTTCTTGATTCTAGAATCCTGACAATGTCTTAAAGTGACTGTTTGATAACTGAGATGGGCTATTATAATAGGATAATTGAAATGAAACATCCTTTTTTATGGAAAGATGAACTACAATCATATGAACTTAAATAGAATTTATCAGTAATATTTATCAAGATGCCTTGCATGTGCCAGGTGTGGTGGTACACACTTGTAATCTCAGTACTTGGGAGGCTGAGACAGGAGGATGGCAGGTTTGCAGCCAGCCTCAGCAACTTAGTGAGGTCCTCTGAAACTTAGTGAGACATTTTTTCAAAAAATAAAATAGGGCCAGGGGTGTAGCTCACAGATAGAATGCTCCTGTGTTCAAAATCCAGTACCTCCCCCCCCACACACACACACACATGATATCTTTTGTTGGGATAAAACTCTCACATTGCTTAAAAAAATATGTCGGCCAGGCCTGGTGGTCCACACCTGTAACCTCAGTACTTTGGAGGCTGAGACAGGAAGCTTAAAGCCAGCCTCAGCAATTTATCGAGGTTCTCAGCAACTTAATGAGACCGTGTTTTCAAATAAAAAGCAAAACAGGGCTGAGTGTGTCACTCAGAGTTAGAATGCCACTGAGTTCAATCCCTAGCACTACAAAAAATAAAAATAAAAATAATAAAAGTATATTTCTAGCAGCACAATTCACAATAGCCAAATTATGGAACCAACCCAGGTGTCTGTCAACAGATAAATGGATAAAGAAAATGTTGCATATACACATTATAGATACATATAATCTTATACAACAAGATTTTACTTGGCCATAAAGAACAACAAAATTATGTCATTCACAAGAAAATGAATGGAACTGGAGAATAAGTGAGATCAGCCAGTCTCAGAAATCAAGGATGATATACATTCTCTCATTTGTGGAAGCTAGAGAGAAAATAGGAAATATAAGGGATTTTAAGCAATGCAAAGATCTGTAGAGTAGATGAAGTGGGTCAAGGGAGAGAGTTAGGAAGAGGCAGAGGAAGGACTGATGAAGAAAATAGTTCAAATAATATGATGGCAATGCGTGAAGGTATTCTTACCAATCTCACTAACTCATGTGGGAAGGGAGGAAGGAGAGTGTGTTGGAATTGGGAGGGAAATACACAAAGAGCTGTGTTCATGTACATTTTAAACACACTGAACCTCACTATGATGTATAATTACAATGCACCAATAAAATAATTTAAATTTTACCAAAAGAATATTTGAACTGGATTTTGCCACAGAACATCCTGGGGCCTAAATATCCCCTCACATTCTGAGCAGTATTGAGGAAAATTAGCTGACTCCACCCCATTTCCTTCAAGAACTTCCTTTATACCTACTGTTCTGAAAATATTCGAGGTTGGACTCACAGGTAACATTGTGTGTCTCTAAAGAAGGTATGCAGCCAGGTGAGGTAGGGCAGGCCTATAATCCCAATGCTTGGAAGGCTGAGATGGGAGGATTGCAAGTTTCAAACAAGCCTCAGCAACTTAGCAAGACACTCTGCAACTTAGTGATACTCTGTTTCAAAATAAAATAGAGCTGCAGATATAGCTTAGAGGTAGAATGCACCTAGGTTCAATCCCCAGTACCAAAAAATAAAATAAAATAAAAAATAATAAAATAAGTTATGTACCAGGGCAGGTCTTAGCTGGCAGCAGCTGTAGTTCCTTGTCAGCATTCTTTATCATATTCTCTTCCAGTTTATAAAACATAAATGGAAGGCATGGCAATATACACAGCAAAAACAATCCCAAGATTTTGGTATACTGTAGAATCTCTACTGACAACTGGGTAAAGTGAAAACATTAGAAAATGTAAATTAAAGACTTTGGGATGCCTTCAAGCAAAAGTCAACTAAATAATTCATGCAAAAACCAAGTAAAATCTTACCAACCTCCAAGCATATGACTGTCATTTGTCTCTCCCTTGTCACATGGAGGATAGATTCTTATGTCCATTGAAGGCTGACTCTTCCATCTCTCACTGGGAAGGCAGGTAGCCCATTCCTTCATGTCCTCTCAAGAACTCCATTAGTTTAATATCCCATTCTTTTGCTTGAATCAGATAATGCTTTCTCTACCACCAACATGGAAAAACTTTCTCTTGATGCCAAGAATCATTTGACAAATCTCATTTTAATGATTCCCTCTGATAATAAAACTTCTCAGAAGGGACTGTGGGTGTGACTCAATGGAGGAGCATGTGCTTATTAGCATACCTAAGTATTCAATTCAATCTCCAGGAGCAGGAACAGCAGCAATAACAACGGAACTTCCTAGAAAAATTGCCCATAGATTTGTCTATGGAACTGTCTATAGAATTGTCAGAAGATCCATTCCTTTCTTCCACTGTCTCTTTAATCTATCCATGCTGGAATTACATCATCAGCAGGCCACAGTTCTTCTTTACTCTCAACTCTGCTAGTTTGTGAGCAGATCTCTCTCTCTCTCTCTCTCTCTCTCTCTCTCTCTCTCTCTCTCTCTCTCTCTCTCACTGGTGATTGAACCACTAAGCTATACCACTAAGCCCTTCTTAAAATTTTATTCTGAGAAAAGATCACACTAAATTGTCCAGGTTGGCCTTGAACTTGCAATTATCTTGTCTTAACCTCCCAAGTAGTTGGGATTACAGGCTTGCACAACCACTCCCAGCTCAGCATACCACTTACTTCTCCAAACATTCAATGAACATTTATCAGCCAATTACTATGTTACCAGCAAGTGCAGGAGGTTTTCTAGGTACCAAGGATAAATAAAATAGTCCATTAAGTAAGACCCTTGGCCTCATAGAACATACAGTTGCTAGACAGACAACAAGTATACAATCAAATACTTACTGTAATGTCAAAAGACAAAGCAGGATGGGGGATAGAGAGTAATAAGGAATGATAGTGATCAGGCCTGTTGACAGAGCAAGACATAAATGAAGTTTAGTAGCTGGTGTCTGGAATTTTCTTATAATGTTTATTTATCTCGCTGGTGAGGATCATGTTGAGAACCATCTGGGATCCAACAAGTCCAGCTCCCTTAGGCACTCCTGCAGAGTGAAAGTTATATAGAGTTTGAAGGGACTTCTCCCTACTTCAATATCTGCCAGTTTTCAAGTCTTCATTGTTGTATTCCTAGCATATCTCCAGCATTTAAGTATTGGCACGCATTGGGCTTTTGTTAAAGTAGCACTTTTTGTCTCTATTGATAGCCTTTTTCCCTAACTCCATCCAATCTCATGGAACTATGTAGTTCCATATGACAGTAACTCACTTGATATATAAATATATTAAGTCCTAATCCATACCCTGAACTCCAAGTACATATCCAACTGAATACTATCTCCATTTGTAGGTATTAATAAGATTTACAAACTAATATGACAAAAGTACAGCTCAAAAATGTCCCCTAATCTTTTTTCCCCCAGTCTTTAACCACCTAAGTAAACAGTAATAACACCTCAGGGAATCTAAAAACCTAGCAGTCATCTTTGATTTATCTTCATTTTATGACATTTGATAAAAAGATATGTGGTATCACTGTGTTGCCTAGGCTAGCTCTGAACTCCTGGACTCACGTGATTCTCCTGTCTTGACCTTACTAGCTGGAACTACTGCATGCAGCTCCTGCCATTAAACACGAAACAATACAATTTTTAAACATAGGCAAAAAAGTAAACAGATTCATTATCAAAGATACGCGGATGTCAAATAAACACATAAAAGAGGCTTAATGTCTTTAGTTATTAGGAAATGCAAAATAAAACCACAATGTAATACTTATTAAAATCAGTAAAATTGAAGTAATTTATGGTGGCACATGAATGTAATTCCAGTACTTGGGAGGCTGAGGCAGGAGGCAGAGATTCAAGGCCAACCTCAGTAACTTAATGAGAACCTGCTCAAAAATACAAATAAAAAATAAAGTGGTAATATAGCTTGTAGGTAGAATGCTCCTGGGCTCAATCCCCAGTACCAAAAAAAAAAAAAGTCAGAAAACTTGAAGATAGGTAATACATATGATCCAAAATGATCATATATTAAAACCAGTAGAGAGGATTTGAGTGCTGGGAAACAATATTAAATGTTATATATATATAGAATTACAGAAAGAAAAGAGACAGAAAAAATATTCATGGAAGTGATAGACTGTATTTTTCAAACCACTGATCCAAACAACTTAGAAAACAAAATAGAATGATTACAAAAAATAAAAATAAAAAATAAAAATCTACACTTAGGCATAGCTGACTGAAACTGCTGAAAGCTAAACACTGAGAAAAAGTGTTCAAGGTAACTACAGGGACTCAAAATTACAAGTGAACTGAAGGTAAAGAAGAACTACAGCAGTCTTAATGTTATAAACCACACAAGCCAGAAGAAAATAGAGTGATATATTTAAAGAATTGAAAGAAAACTAAACAAAAACCCTGTCAACCTAGAATTCTATGCCCAATAAATAAGAGGTGCTCTTACAAAATGATTTATGTGATGGGGCAAAAAGCATTTTCTATTTAGAGCCATACTCTTCAATATTCTCTTCATTTTCCAAGTGAAAATCATTGTTTAGGGTAGGTATGTTTTCCCAGGTGATGTTCCACATAGATGATTTAATGATAGAATAATTAGGAATCATTAATATATTTATTTATGGAAAAGCTTAGGAGGCCAGAAAATACCTATGTAAAATTATCAAGTAAAAACTGAGATAGCTGAGGCTGGTCACAAATTGGGAGGCTGAGGCAGGAGAATCACAATGGCTGGAAATCCAGGCTAGTGGATTAAATCCCCAGCACACAGACACACACACACACACACACACCCCTGATAATTAGAGGAAGATGTGACTTTTTAAAATTAAGTACACTAGAACACAGAACACTACATTAAAATTCACATACAAATTATGCAGGTTTAGAAATTAAAAAAGGCAAAGCAGCATGATCTTATGATTCTATATATCGGGGCCCCGGGCTGGACCCTCAACGTGAGGCCCCAATAAAGATGATAACTGAACGTTGCTGGCTCAAACTTCTCTTTATTATACTTCTCTCTCTCTCTCTGGGATCAAGGATGCTACCCAAGCAGTAATAGTAACCATTCTCTTAACCCTGACAGTAACCGTCTCTCTAACCGCAATTGCTTCTCCCACCCCACTCTCGTTCTCCGTAACCGTTCCTTGCAATAGTAGTCGTCCAACCTCCATCCAACAACCTACACCTCCAGCAACCCACCATCCACCAGCAACCAACCAACCTCTCCCCACAAAACCCCTTTCTCCCACAGGAGGTGGAGGCTCTTAAAGCCGCGCAGGGCTTGAGCCATGAGGTGCCCGCATACAGCTCTCACCTGGGCAGGCCACGGGTCAGGCGTGCTGGTGCATGCTCTCTAGCCTGGGGCAGCCCTAGGATGTTACCACCTACAGCTGCTCCTGGCACTCTGCCAGGCACCATCTAGAGGTGAGGTCTCTCCGGCTGGGCTAAGACCCCAACACTATACATCTTCCTTTCACCATAGAATGGTGGAAGGGATTTGGAGATGTGAAAAAGGAGGAGAAAAAGGGTAACTGAGGAAGGAAACAGTTCAAACAATATGTCCATATGTGAAGGTGTATCTCTATCAATCTCACTAAAATGTATAGGAAGAGAGTGCGGGGAGCAGGGTGGGATGCAGAGGAAACTTACCAAGTGCCATGTGCATATATGTTTGTACCCTTTGAACATCACTATGATGCCTAATTACAGCTCACCAATAAAGGCATAAAAGCAAATAAATAAATCTGCTATTACAGAATAATCAGTGTGTCATTAAAAAAACAAAACAACATAATTTCTCAGAGAGTCTAAAAAGTTTGCACCACTTTGATCATGTGCACAACACATGAGATATGAGCATAAGTGATAAAAGCCAATATTTTAATGGTGGTATTCAAGAAACATTTAGATAATGCAAGTGCAAAGTTCTTTTAATTAACTTCCCTTAAACACCAACTAATTTAATCTCATCAATCCTCCTTAGAACATTCAATAGCTCTTTCTGCAAATGTCAACTCTTGTCTTTAAAAATATTACTTTCCTCCCTTCACCACTTCCACTTAACCGTGTGCTTCCTCTTTAACTCACACCTGGGTTCTCGCCATGTTCACTCTATCTGTACTCTCGCTATTTCATTCCTACATTTAGACCTTCCCTCTTATCTGGGACTGCCCTCCACTTCTCTCCAATTCAATGCTCAGTTGATGACTTTCTCTTTGAAACAGTTTGACTAGTTAAACCACAACTTTTTCTTTTTTTGATGGTACTGAGGATTGAACCTAGGAGTGTTCTACCTCTGAGCTACATCCCCAGCCCTATTATTTTTGGTTTTTAAACAGGGTCTCACTAAGTTGCTGAGGCTGGCCTCGAACGTGTGATCCTCCTGTCTCATACTCTGTAATCCATATGTTTAATAGAAAGATGAAGTATTTGGGTCTTACACCCTTGCTACATCAACTCACCTCAGATCTATTCTTCATCTGATGATGCAGTAGCTGACCCTAAGAAGGTAACCATGATAAAGAATGAGGACATGAGCTATGTCACACCTTATGAGAGAAACCACTACCAGATAAAATAGCCACCCCCCTCCCAAAAAAGCAAGCTTCTTGGACAGAATGGCTTTCCTTTAGCATGATACCTTGACAGAAAGATGGATAAACTCTTTAGTTTGAGTACATGAAGTGAGGACTTGCAATAACTGAGAACTCTATAAAGAGAATACATGACTCAATGGTGTTTATTTTCCTAAATTATCTTTTAAATACTTTTGCCTGTTTTTTTCCCCAAAATGAGGTATTGTTCTATAGAGAAAACACTCCTCAGGTAAAAGAGCCCATATCCTTGTTTGTATGAGTGGATTGGAGTCAGCTCACCTTTAAAAGTTAAGCCAGCCTTCCAACTAAGAACGACAATACTGGAGAAGGTAACTTTCACAATTATAACATTTATTGAACATGTTTTTTTTAAATTTTAATTAATTAATTTTTTTTCAGCACGGATTTTTTATACATTTCTTGAGTACAACAGGGTTACATAGACATTTATGACATATCAATCATTGTCAGATCGCAAATAGCACCACTTCTTCATTTTACACGTATAGCCCACATTCTTAACATAGCCTGGTAAAGCAAACTTTCTAGAGTCATAAAATCACACTCCTTTAGGGTCATATATTTACTTTCTAAGAAGTAGGAGGGTGCTACATTGGCATCTCGAAGTCTGGAGATTGCCCCTGGGATGCGGAGTTGAACATGTTTTATATGCTTATCTTTATATATTCTAAGCCCTGTAGAAGATAGAAACAATAAAACATATAGCCTCTATACATACATACATACATACATACATACACATTAAATATATACATACCTGAAAACTCAGTAGCAATATATGGCAATTTGTCATTAGATACCAAATACATGATCGTGTGTGTGTGTGTGTGTGTGTGTGTGTGTGTGTGTGTGTGTGTGTGTGTATGCATGCACATGCATGTGTGGTACTGGGGATTGAACCCAGGGACATTCTACCATTGAGCTATACCCATAGCTCTGTTTTATTTTTAATTTTGAAACAGAGTTTCATTATGTTGTTAAGGCTGGCATCAAGCCTGAGATCCTCCTGTCTCACTCTCCCAAGTACTGGTATTACAGGTATACACCACTGTGCCTGGCTAGATGATTATTATTAATAGGAAAAAGTGGTACCAGAGTTCAGAGGAAAAACTTTAAGAAGGTCATGATACTTCAGCTGGGCCTTAAAAGATGAATAAATCTTGATTTAACAAAATAGTAATAAAAGATATTATGTTTATGAATGTTAAAGAAAGTTTTGCAAAAACAGTATTTCATCTTAAAAAATGACATGAACTGGAAAAATAAAGTGAGGTCTATACCATAAAAGGCCCTGACTATGATTATAGGAAGCAAATGCTTCAGATCCCACCTCAGTTCTCCCTATGAAATGATAACTACTACACAGAATATACTAGAAAAAAGAGAAAGTGGGAATGACCAAAACACAATTACATTTTTTTCCTGAAAGTAGGAGAAAAAGTCTACCAAGACTACAATGAATCCTTACAACCCCTTAACAATTGAAGTCACCAATAAAGAAGTACAAAAGATGCCAGATGAAGAATTCAGAATTTTGATTTGCAATATGAACAAAAATTTTAAAAATGAAATCAGAGGAAATATTCAGGATATGAAGGACCATGCCAATAAAGAAATAACAGAAACCCTGAATGAACTGAATCAATAAGCAGTTAATGCTATCACTAACATACTAGACCACATGAAGAACAAAGTCTTAGCTTTAGAACATAGTACATTCAAAACTGAACAATTAGTCAAGAATATAGAAAAGACAATACAAGAACAGGGTCAGAACATTCAAGAAATATGTGATAACATCCAACATCCAAACTTAAGAGTAATTTACATTGAAGAAGGTGTAGAGACACAAACCAAGAAAATTAAAAATCTTTTCAGAGAAATAATATCAGAAAACTCCCAAAATGTGGGTAATGATATGGCTATCCATGTACAAGAAACATTCAGAACCCCAATTAGACAGGATCAAAGAAGATTGTCTCCCCACCACATTATAATCAAAATGTTTAACACAGAGGCTAAGGAGAGAACCTAAAAGCATTAAGAGCAAAAGGTCAGGTGACATGCAAAGGTAAAATAATAAGAACTACTCCAGATTTCTTAACCCAAATACTGAAAGCAAGGAGGGCATGGAGAGATGCACTTAAAGCACTTAGAGATAACAACTTTCAACCAAGATTATTTTATCCAGCAAACCTGCCCTTCAAAATTGCTGGAGAAATAAAAATCTTCCAAGTCATAGTATTGCAGGTTTGTAATCCCAGTACTTGGGAGGCTGAGACAGGAGGCGAATTGCAGGTTTGTGGCTAGCCACAGCAACTTAGTGAGACCTTGTTTCAAAATAAAAGATAAAATAGGGCAAAGGATGTAGCTCAGAGGTAGAATGCCTCTGGGTTGTTCATTCCCAGTAACACACACACACACACACACACACACACACACACACACACACACACACAGAGTTTATAATGACTCTTCTCTTTTCAAACAGAATTTGGGTCCAAACCAAACTTTTGTGTCTTGCCAATGCCAAAGTCTATTGGGGATGGCAGTCCAAAATCACTCAGACATAATATGAAAGGAATCTTATGAGCAGAGGGCTCAAAAAATTTTGAAATATATGAGATACGCTCAATATCATTTTAAAAGATTTTTAAAACTAAAAATATATAAGAAATATTTTGCTAACCTCTGTGGTTCTTGGTTCTGAAATTCCTTCTGCCATGTGGCTAATATCTGTCAGCCCCATGAGACAAAACAAAACAAAAACACTCCAATGAAGGAAGTCAAAGAAACAAGGTCCAAACTTGACAAAAACATGTGTAGGGTTTTTCAAACCTTTCTTAACATGCTGAAGCTTCTGACTCCTGAACCATATGTGTTTCCCTTGTTCTGACATCCAAGAGAATGTCTCATCTCTTGGATGTAAGGCTATCTAAATTTAGTTAAAGTCTTGGCCCAGCTGACATGCTTATGATGGCCACACTTTGATCATCTTACTTTAATCCAATACATTATTCTTCTATTAGCTTCAAAACCAATAATATATTTGGGCTCTACACATATTCCAGGAATATACTTATCTATGTAGAAAAAATACCACTGAATTCCTTTCAGCATGAATCCAAATTGATCTAGAATATAACTTTTATGTATTTGTATCCTTCACACTGAGCCAAAAAGGGACTTGAGCTTCAGGGCTCCATTGGAAGAGAGATGGAGGAATGAAAGCTCTGCTGACCACTGAGGCCCTGTATCTTCTGGACCACTACCCTGACAGTGACCTCAGGAAGGATGTTGGGCTTCAATATTGTTTTACCAAATTTGAAAAAAAAAAATAAGTGAACAGAACCTGCCTGCCAGGAAGGGATGTCATGGGTTGGAGGATTCAGTTACTGAGGGAACCATGTCACCTCCTTGGACATCCAGGCACAGCTGACAGCACCAATATTTCAAGGCGAAGGTGCATGACAATTCAGGCGGTATGGAGGCAAGGGAGAGATCCCAAGAGGTCCCCGAATGAGCTCCTAGGCATGGGGACATGCCCTCAAACAATGCCTGGTGACCCCAAGGAGAGGGCTGGAGACATTCAGCCACTAGGCGCCAATCAAGCAGCCCAGACTAGGTACCCAGAAAATTTGGGACCAGTGTCCAGAAGACGAGAGCTCTCATGGATCCCGGTCTGCAGTCCCAAGAGTTTCCATGAAACAGCCCCTGTGCTGGAGCAACTGCTGGGAGCCACGTGTAGAGAGAGCAGCAGCATCAGCTCTGCCCACGGTTTGGCTCCCGTTCATCTTGCCCCCTGTCCACATCACACATTCCAGTGATGTCACAAATGGCCAGCTGCACACAGTGATCTTGGTGTCCAAGGAGTGAGATCAAGGAGAGCTTTCTCAGTCTCTCAATTTCTTCCTCTCCTTGGATCTGGCCCACAACACTCTAAATGAGTGACTTCTCGGTAGCCAAGGTCTCGGGTCAGTCCTGCTCCCAGTGATAAGCAGAAGCACCCCATTGCTGAGTGGGAGCACCTCACCGACCCTGCTCCAGGTATCTACCGTGCCTGAAGGTTCCATGCTTTGGGGCTATATGAGCTGGCTTCAGCGGAAACCCTTTCCTATGCACTCTCCTCTGGGGGTTTTGACCAGAAAGATATGTATAGAGATCCTGCGGATGCAGCCCTGAGGTGTCCCTCTGAACTCCTCAGGATGCCTCTGCAGCCCAGACACATTCTCTTGCCTTCACCATCCCAGCAGCTAGGCAAGGCTGCAGGCCCCTTGCCAACTGGCCACCTCTGTCTTCCTTTACCAGAAGAAATAGAAGTCAGGGTCCAAAAAAAGCCTCAGGGAGGGATGGAGGAAGACCATTTGCCCAGCTCTCCAGGCTTCCAGGGGTCAGGGAAGGAGGTGCAAGCTGAGTAGCCTTTGAGTCCAGAAGCAAGCTGTCCTCCACTAACAGCTGCCAGACACAGGTCCTGCAAAAGGACACTGGGCAAGCCTGCAGTGTTCCCTGCATTTACTGTGAAGTTGAGGCGACCAGTCCCCACCTCTTAAGCTTCCATGCTTGGAGATAGAGGAAATATTCATCTTTTATATTCCTAATGAGGTATAAAGCCCTTTTTTATTTTTTCCAAATAAAAAGAGAACCCATGCTTTTGTGGACACTAGGTAAATGCCTTCAGTTTATTTATTTATTAATTTTTTGTTGCTAAATAGTTTATTTTATTATCTTCCAGGTGCTAAATCTCCAATCTGTCTGTAGTACTGATAATTTAATTCTGTAATGGAATAGTTTGCTGTAAACTATTTATATTAAGGAATTTTAAATATTTGTAATGTTGTTGACTAATAAACTATTAAGTTATTGGCAAAAACAAAATTTTTTTGGTTTTAGTTAAAAATTAGTGAATTATTGGCTGTATATTAGATTTTTATTTTCTAGAAAGATCCCGATTTCAGAGATTTTAGTATTTCATACTTCGGTTAGTATTATGTTAGACTTTCCAAAGAGGCAGAACTAATGTGAGATATGTTTGAGGAATGGGATCATGCAATGATGGAGGTGAAAAGTCCCATGGTCTTCTATATATAGGTAGGAAACTAGAGAACCAAGAAAGTCAGTGGTGTTATTTCCCTTGAGTTTGAAGGCTCAAGAACCAGGAATGATGTCCAGGGCAGGAGAGATGGATATCTCAGCTAAATCACAGAAAGTGAATCTGACCTTCCTCCATCTTTTTGTTCTGTTCAACCACTTCATGAATTGGATACTGGCCACCCACATTGGGTAAGGACATTCCTTTGACTCAGTTCACCAAATCAAATGCTAATCTTTTCCAGAAACAGTCTCATAGACACACTCAGAAATAATGTTTTACCAATTATCTGGGCATCACTCATCCCAGCCAGGATGATAGGTTAAAATTAACTGGACTTGGTGGCACAAACCTGTAATCCAAGTAGTTGGGAGGCTGAGAGAGGATTTCAATTGGAGACTGGCTTCAGCAACTTAGTGAGACCCTCAGCAACTTAGTGAGATGCTGTCTCAAAATAGAAAATAGAAAAAGGCCGGGAGTGTAACACAGATAGAATATCCCTGGGTTCAATCCCCAGTATCAATCAATCAAAAAATAAAATATAAGTATTTTATTTTAATCAACTCTCTGCCATAACAGTTGATTTGATGGGTAAAACGATTTAAAGAAAACAAAGTTAAGACAGGGGCTGATGATATAGTTCAGCGGTACAGCACTTATCTAGCAATGTGAGGTCCTTGGTTCAATACCCAGCACTACTAAAGAAGAAAAAATAAATAAGAAATGCTACTTATTTCAGCCAGGTATGGTGGCACACATCTGTTAATCCCAGTACTTGAGAGACTGAGACAGGAGGATTAAAGATTTGAGGACAGCCTCAAGTAGCCAGATTGTCATCAAACTAGCCAGACCTTGTTTCAAAATAAAAATAAGATAGGGCTAGGAATTTAGCTTGGAGGTAGAATGCCCCTGGGTTCAATTCCCAGTGACACACACACACACACACACACACACACACGTATCTTTTGTTCCTATCTACTAGGTACCAGGTATTGTACATACTCAGACTCACATGCATACAATTAACATGTGGTCAAAGTTGTGGGTATTTAGAAAGTAACAGAAGCCATCCTTTATTTTTCCCATAAATGAGAGAGGGGATTTCAAAAGTTTGAGGCAGTTTGAGTAGTAGAGGTGCTTTGAGAAATCATATGGGAGGAGCAGAAGTTCCCAGCTGAAGTGAAGGAAAGCATTTCCTTTAGGAGCTTCCTGGAGTATGCAGACCAGTAGTAGTGGAAAAGCGCAGGACTGTGGAAACCAGGGGTATTTTTAGACCAAAGCATTTGAAAGGCTGTATCAGGGACCCAACAGGAACCATGGCACATTCAAACCAGGACAAGTTGAAGAGCTGTTTTACAGTGGGACTATTTACAGAGCTGTGGGCTGGGTATGAGGAAACCACAGAAAATAACATATACATGGGGATCAGGAACAGTATTGCTGCTATGACCCCTGGACCTACATAGACAAGTGGAGGGAGTAGTAATGGGAACCACAGTGGAGAGGTATGAAGAGGGGCCTTCCATTAGGAATGTCAAGAGTGTGGGAACTAGAAGAATAAGTATCTGACCTGTTTCTCCCTCTGCCCCACCTGCTGTACAAGACCACCAAAACTCAGCCTGAAGCGATGAGGTCAGGGAGATTTTACTGTAGTCCACAGAAGTCAGCCTCCTGGGGCACAGTAGGGTGGAATGTCATCTAGAGAGAAGATAGTGACAGAGCTAAAATCCAGTGTGCTCAAGTTCCAGCAACCACTGCTTATTAGCTGGAGAACTTGGAATAACTTCCTAACTATTCAAGGTTACACATCTATAAAATGAGGATAGACGCAATATGTCAAATAGAGTAATGTGAATAAGTGAGACTCATATAAAGCCGTTAAGGCAGTGTCTGGCATACAGGACCTACTTATTACATGCCCAATTTGTTTTAGTTATTACTTTTCAGATAAACAACAGTAACACATTTTGATTTGTTGTACAAAGGTAAGCAGTTTTTGCTGATGCTGTATAGATTCATAAAGATCCACACAAAATCACATGTAAAGTTTTTCTTGAAACTTCACATACTCGTCACTTGGACCTGGTGTGTTACTTGATGGGAAGAAGAGGAGAAGAGGAGGGGCCAGAGTTGATGCAGTATTGCTACCTTGGGTGAGAGCACCATTAACTTAGAGGGGATAAGAAGCCTGTTTTTCTGGGCAAGTGAAATTCAAGATCCCCCCCTCATTCTTTTGTTTTTTCTTCCTTTTCCCTGATAACTCACCTGTCACCCACTCTGCTTCTCTAACTTATCTGCATTTGGCCCTAAAAGCATCATCTTTCCATTTCATTTCCTTGATTTATCTAATGCCAGCAATTTGAAGAAGGTTTCTGAAGGGCTGGGATGCCTCTTGAGGCTCATTCTGATTTATTTAAAGAGGGCTCTAAAAAAAAAAAAGAAAAAAAAAAAAAACTTGGGGATTTCACTGGCATTTATTGAAGGCCCACTGAACCTTTGTGCATGTGTGTTTTCCTGTTTATTCCTCATTATAATTATCTGGGGAAGGGAATCTGACCCATATTTTGTGGATGAAGGAAATGAGTTTTAGTGAAGTTACCACCATTGGATAGGAGAGAGGTTCAATTTCATCTACCTTGATGATAATAGATTCACCTAGAATATACATCCTACTGTGTCCTCCTGTGACTCATTTGTTGAACATTTCAATGCTGGACACTGCAAGATGGTGGAATAACAGAGATAACCGAGGCCCTGTCCTCAGCCACAATGAGCATGCAGTCACAACAGGAGGCATTCAGTCCTATTGAAATATAAGTGTGGTGAAAGAGATTGATTTGTTTTGAAAGTGATATTAAGACATCAAGAATGTAAGTTGACATAATGCTAATATATATATATATATATATATATATATATATATATATATATAAAATTATTAACTCCTATCTCAAAGACAGGTATAGATGGGGGAAGGGAGAGGAGAGATGATACCTGGGGGAGAATGCTCTAAGAGTTGTATGTAAGTATGTTCCTATCACTGTATACTTCAGTGTGATGTAAAATTACAATACACCAAACAAAAGTGTGTGTGTGTGTGTATGTGTATAGTTTTTAAAAAAGACCCTATCAACCCAAAGAATTTGAATGTTAGCCCAATGTACCTATGACAACATCAATATTGTTAACTGTAAAAGACTATAAAACAGACTATTTGTCTGATTCAGCAGTTTTCTAAAAATGTTTCCTTGAAAACAAACAGATCTCTCTCTTCAAAGACAATTTTCTTGCACAGCTTTAGATAAGGCTTGCTGTACTTAGAAGTATCCTTAAGAATGATTGCCAAATTTAAATACAAACAGTACAACTCTCTTTTAAAGAATATTTCAAAAAAGATGGAATTTGTTTCATATATCTGGGGATTAAGTAGTATTATAATTTTGTGCTTTCAAGAAGTACCTCAAAACCCAATAGACTGTTAATTCTACTCTTCGAGAAACTTCGCTCTGTGAATTTGAAAGCATTTTAAAATTAAATTGAGATTTACTTATTGCTGATTTTTGAAAATTCATTTTTAAGTTCCAAAGTGAAAGATGATTAGTAATTGCACATCTAAAAGGCATAGGGAAATAAGTTGATAATGCCCAATAAAAATGCAAAGCTCATGAGTTGGGAGTATGCTTAAGGCCATAGGTTCAATCCCCTGTACTGCAAAACACAAATGCACAAAAACAAAGTGCAGGATACTATTGAAAGGTTACTGCCAAAAATTAACCTTTATTTGCATGTTAAATAAATATATAAATACCTTTATTCAAATGCTAAATAAGATTTAGAGTTTATCAATCTTTTTAGCTCATGTTCTTAAAAGCATGACAAAAAAATAGTATCTTTGAAAAGATATAGGGCTGGGGAGTGTAGTTCAGTGGTAGAACTGCAGGGCTTGGTTTTCTCTGCTCCCTCACCAACAACATGTAGTGGAAATTCTTAAAATAAACATAAAATACACCAAAGCTTTGTAATCAAAGGAACCTAAGTCCATGAGAAAGATTCATGTTCTAAGTACATAATTTATAATAAAATTTTTATACAAACTCAGTACTAAAACTATGTGTGGTATAGTCTTAACAAAATAGATCTGCTTTACCATTAATACCACTCCAAAAGGAAAACATTAGAGTTTATAGAGCCTTGTGGTTCTGGAAGCATCATAGACCTTCTCTCATTTGGCACTCACAAATACCTGTAGAAAGACATGTATTCCCTTTCTTACCAACAGTGTAACTGACTTCTTAAGCAGCAAATCCAGAGCCAGCATCTAAGTGTTCTAATTTGGTTATGTGGTCATTTTAACACACTGCCCTTCTATCAAATACCAGAACACATTTTGGTTCCAGCACACTTCGGTTGTAAAGGTCAAAGCTCACTTCTATTCACAGAACAAACTGGACACTAATCTCTATTTTGTGTGAGATAGGAAGATGAGTTTACTGCTTTAATATTTCTTTTTCCATATATGCTTGGCTTAAATGTGGTCTACTCTTATCCAATCAAGGTAGACATTTTATATGAATTTGTAGTTTTCCAACATAGCAAAGTTTAAATAAGCAAATTTATAAACATTATTTTTCATAAATCTTTCTATAAAGTCACAACAGACTGTATTTAAAGCTACCAATGAAAAAAGCGATCTTAAAAGGAATTTGAGTGCATTCACAGTTGTCAGAAATTCATTTGAATCAAAATATTGCTTTGGAAAATGTATTTTCGGGTGTATGAAATAAATGAATGTTCCATTGTCACACTATTAAATTATCTTTTATAAAAAACTTGTCTTGCACAAATAAAAAGCTGACATACCCCCCAAAAAAGATTCACAAGTAAAACAAAGATATAACAAAAATTATTCAAGATAATCAACAATGCTGCAATATTTAAACTATTTAACACATTTTCCTATACTGTTCCTAGTGTGAATTACTTATTTTCAAGAGTTTACCCCTATTAAGGAGATATACATCAAAGTAAATACTATATAAGTAATAACTGAATCTTATATCTCTGAATACAGTTATCTAGTAGCAATTCAAAATATTGTTTCAATATACAATTTTTATTACAAAATTAAGTCCCCAAGACTCTATTATAACCTTTAAATCTGAACATTATATTGTTTATTCAGAAGGGACAACTAATGAGTTTTGTATTATTACAGTAGTCCACGTGCAAAAATCTATACTTCATGAAGTTGCTAAGTCATTTGAATGTAGTTTTATGAAGCATGCTTGACGTTATAAAAATTCTATTATACTGTATAGAAAGTCAAATTTCATGTGTTGAGATTGCAAGAAAAGGATCAGAGGTTATGATTTCAAGAACTTGTTTCCTCCTTCATTAATCAATATCATTATGGTTTTTCTTGCTATTTCCTGAAGGTAGGGAATCATAGTTTTTATCATTCTTTGTTCTTCTGATTAACCGACATATTTGTAGCTCTTTTAAAGTCTAACTTTCAGGTGGAGAAACTGAACTTAGAGTCCCCAACTTGACCATACAATTTTGAATATGTTGCTGCTGTTACTAAAGAGTTCTATGCTCGGATTTTTTCGCTGAAAGTTTATTCTAAAATATCCCAGATAATTATAGGAACTTTGATATAATCTTATTAATGGTAATTTCAATGATATCTTTAAAACATTTAGAAAATAGAGTTCTGTACATTCTGTTCTAGCACTAAAGAAACACTTTTGTTTTCCAGTATGACTGGGTGGCTCCTGTCATGCCAAAAGACAAGGGGCATCACAGAGACACACCATCCATGGCTCTGAGGCAGGCAGGGGAGCTAGGAGGCTTGACACTTTCATGGGGGCTCCTTGGCACTTCTTTTTTTATAAACATGGCTTGTAAGTATTTCCAACTATGATGATCACAGTTGAGGCCTGAAATTATGCCAGCTTGTCTAAGTATGTACATAAGATACTATTATTTTTTAAAATCTGTGACCAGGCCCTGAGATTGACTTTTATGACACTTTTTCTGTTTTATAAAAATTCATATTTAAGGACAATCCTGACCTTATATCCACATCACATTTTAGTATGTACACAGCTAGGTTTCTCCTGAGGCACTTGAAACTGCTGTATGAAACAAAGCTCAAGGGTGCCTCACTAGGTCCAAACTGGGTGGATAAGACTTTTCCAAGTGGTTTTTTTTTCCAGAAAAGGCATTAATTTTAAGATGTAGTTACTTTGCATTTCTGAAATGCCTTTTTGCAGTTGTCATTTTTCATTAGTACCTAAATCCAGAGTGGCTAAAGACGAGACAGGAGGATAATTAAGGAATGGCAACTCGACCTATATAGATGGATGACATAACATCATTCTGCTGGGGATTCTGGATTCAGGGCACAAAGTTTAGGCAAGCCCCAGTTCCTCTAGTTTTGATGGTAAATGTTAGTGATAGAGCCTATTGTAGGAGGCTTAGCACACCAGGCAGGTACCCTCTAAAGCCCCATTTGCTTATAACATTTTCTGTTCCTATCTGGCACACATTCTTATCATTGTATGTTTGCAATTTGTCTACTCATTTTCTCCATGCACTTGGAAGACTTACAATCCCATATTACTTCAACTCTTCTCTGCTTTAAATTGATGGAATTACAGTTCTCTACAACATTGCAGGCTGCCAAAGTTCTAACTGGTTTTTGGACAAAAATGTCCTGGGAGGAAGTTGCCATTCCAATATGAGTTTAGCCTCTTTATTTCCAAATCTTTGCAACATTTTTCCAACAGTGTCTTTCCCTCTCATCATGTTCTGCTTGCCAATGAGGCAACTGTCAAAGTACATAAAAGGAGAAATGCTACATAAATGAAATGACATTGCATATTTTGACTTACTTAGTCAACATTGTGACCTATTTATTTTCATTATACTTGAAATATAATAATTATATCTTCAATATCATCAATTTCAACAAATGAAGTTTCAGGTACTCAGTAAGAGGAACTGACAGTCATTGAATATCCATTTTATGCCTGGAGATTTACTAACATGTATCTCATTACCTTGCATCAACAGGATGAGCAAAGCATTATTTATCTATATTCACCAAAATAAGGCCCACAGACCTCCAGAAGTCTAAGGTACATGATTATGGATATAGCTTTATAGATATAGATAATATATTAGGATCAGGATTGGAAGACAAACCTGTGGGACTACAGTGTAGCTTTCTCTATCCTTGGAACCTAACATGTCATCCAAGGCTAGCAGCATCAGCATTGCCTGGGAGCTTGCTTGTTAGGGATACAAATAATTCAAGTGCCACCCTAGACCAAGCTGAATCAGAGTTTTTGTCTTAATAAGTTCCTCTGATAAATCACAGGCACATCAAAGACCAAGAAATACTGATTTGTAAAACATACCTCCAAAGTTTTTTTTTTCCCTTTTCGCTATTGCCCATTTGTTTTCTAATATGATTGCAAACACAGTCATGTGGCATATTTTAAAATAAATTCATTTCTTATTTCCTCACAAAGCACATATAATTTTTCCTGAAACAGTCTAGGGTCTCATGATACTACTCACTTTTTTCAACCTCTTTTTTCTTCCTTTTCTTAGACTCCTCTCCCAGTTTATTTTTTCTTCATCCTCCACCCTCTATAACAATTTTATCCATAAAATGGACTCTTTTTATTATAATAAGGTGGCATATGTACCTGGTGTCACCCTGTTCATGTTGAAAAGGAGTATTTATTGTCAATACATAGATTCTGCACATATCTCTATCTCATTTTTCATGTGGTTTGAATAAATCTCTCATATATGCCTTTTGAACATTGTTATTTGTGCACATGTAGTTTTTAAATTTTTTATTGGTGTAGTTTTATAAAAAGCACAGTAGTCAAGTAGTTATTGTGAATAGGCACTTTATAAATTGTCTTTTCATTTAAGTAATGTCTTGCTACAAAACTAATTTTTATTTATATTATGTATCATACATATACATCTGAGCAATACAGTGATACAATTGTTTAATTACATTTTCAGAAAAATTAATTTCCACATTAATTTATAACAGCACAATTTACAATAGCCAAATCATGGAACCAGCCTAGGTGTCAATCAACAGATGAATGGGTTGTAAAATTATGGGGTATACACACAATGGAATTCTACTCAGCCATAAGGAAGAACAAACTTATGTCATTTGCAGGAAAATTAATGTATCCAGAGAATATTATGCTAAGTGAGATTGGCCAGTCACAGAAAGTGAAAAGTCATATATTTTCTCTTATATGTAGAAGCTAGGGAGAAATCAGGATACAAGACAGATGCTAGATAAAAGAGAAACCCCAGTGGAGTGAAACAAGGGGTCTATGGGTGAGGGGAGAACTGAGGAAGGAAAGACTTATATTTATGCTGTATACATATACAAACTTATCAATGTCAATCTCATATCATGTATAGGGAAAGGAAGGGAGAAAGGTAGGAGCCAGGAGAAAGTTCACCAAGTGCTGTAAGCACGTATGTTCTGATTACTCTGAAACTTCATTATAATGTGAGATTACAATGCACCAATAAAAGTGTATTAAAAATAAAATAAACTCAGTGAAGAAATTAGTTTTACTTTGCTATTATAAACAACTTGCTATTTTTGGTGGTCACCACCACACTAATCTCCATAGCAGCTGCACTAGTCTGTAATCCCACCAATAGGATATAAGGGTTCCTATTTCCCCATGTCCCCGCGAGCATTTATTATTGTTTGTATTCTTGATCAATGCCATTCTAACTGGAGTTAAATGAAATCTCAGTGTCATTTTTATTTGCATATCCCTGATTGCTGGTGATGTTGAACATTTTTTCATATATTTTTTGGCTATTTGAATTTTTTGTTTTGTGAAAGTGTCTCTTCAGTTCAGTTGCCCATTTTTATTGTTTTTTTTTAAGTGTTCAGTTTTTAAAGTTATTTGTATATTCTAGATATTAGTTCTCTGTCAGGGTTGGTGACTTTTTAAGGTTTATCCTTGTGTCTGTGAGATGTATCTCTGTTGACTAATGCAGTGATGGAGAACCATCACAGCTCATTTATGTTTTGGCTATTGGTTTCCAGATTTTGGCTTTGACTATCAGTACTGCTAAAAATTCCTTATGTAAGAAAATTTCACATGTAATTTTAAAAGACAATGATAAATCATTTCTCTAAAATGTTCTCACTGATTTGTACCCACAGTCCCACAATTTTCTTTCCATGATCTTGTCAACAAATATATATTTTTTTAAACTATGAACTAATCTAATGGGTTATAAATGGGGTTTTGATAATCTATTAGATTTTTCTTTTCTCATAACTTATTGGTTTCTATGCCTTTTTCTGTGAAAAACCCATTCCAACTTTTGAAATTTCTTCTTATTAATATTTAGAGCTATTCTTTATGTATTTGGATGCCAAATCCTTCATCCATTATGTCCATTTGAAATTATCTTCCCAGTTAATGGCTTGTCTTATTGATTTTGATAAACAGAAGTTCTTAATTGTACTGCAGTTAGAGATGTCAGTCTGTCATTCTTTTTGAACTTTGTGTATGATTTAAGAAAATTATCACTACCCTGAGGTCATCAATCGATATATACTGCTCTGTTTTCTTTTTTAGATGTAAGTTTCAAATCCATTTGGAATTGGCTTGGGTGAATGATTGTACAGTGGATCTCCAATACTTTTTTTTTTCCTCCATGTGGTTATTTTTTAAGAACTTTAGAGTGAGATGTTGTTGCAATTAGCACATTTTTTGTTAAAGAATGGATTTGATTAGTATGTGAAGAACGACAAAGAGACCAGGAGGAAGTTATTGCAGTGGTGATGCTGAGGGTCTAATGAAGGCAGTAGTAAGGATGGAGAGATATACAAGGTAGTTATCTAGATTTCATGGGTATTAAATAACACTTTGGTCTTTTTTATGAATTTTCATAAGTGGAGTGATGTCCTTGTGTATCCTAAGCTGCAAAGCTCTTCCTTAAGTCATTTTTAAGATTCTTACCATCGTATCCTTCAAGTTTTAGATGAAATTCCCTTTTTAAGTTGAGGGCTCCTTTGTGTACCCATTGTAGAATAGAAATATTCTTCTCATAAGCCTAGGGCCTATATCAGTATTGATTAAATATTCATTGAATATACCAATGGGCAGAAAGTAATCATACACTAAAGTTTTTGGAATCTTAACACAGTTTTGCTTTTCCATAATGGTGGACTTCTGAGGAAATGAACTACTTCTGATGGAAATGAACTACTGCTTTTGGAGTTACCTTATTATCAGATCACAATGTAAGAACAAATAAAGAATAAAGATGGCAAGTGGTGTCGACCACTGTGAATACTTTGGTTTACCCTGCACACACATATACAAGCCTATCTGTCATCTTGACTCCACATTGACAGGAAAAGCAATGACTCTAAATTAATTAAATCCTTAGAGATAAAATAAGACTATGAACACCTGCTCTGGCTGAAGCAAGCTCTTCTTGTTTGGGCCCCTCCCTCCCATGCCAGAGAGCTGCTTCCCCAGCAGTCCTCCACCAGGCTGGCTTTGAAATTTTCAGTTAGGTTGACTTGTCTGTCTTGTCTTAATCCACAACTTAGGGAAGATACCATGATAATTGGCTAAATAGGCATGTAGAACACCTGTGGACTGGAACCCACAGTCTTTGGCTATCTCACAGCTGGGGAAGCATGTTTTCTCCAATCCACACCTTAAAGTTGGGAACATAGAAATGTCCCCTGAGTTCTGCTGGCATCTGCTCTGTTTCAGCTGACTTAGAAGACCCTCAACAACCAGTTACATAATCCTTCTAGACCAGGACTTTTTCACTGTTAAACTGTGTATCTATTATATGGGGATCTTGTTGAAATAAAGATTCTGAATCACCAGGTCTAGGATCAGGGGTTCCAGGATTCTCCATGTTTCACAGGCTCCCAATTGATGCTGATTCTCCTCACTTCTCACCAGCATTTGAGAAGGAAAGGTACCTAGACCTTTGCTCAAAGTACACAAATTTAAAAATGAGAGGGTTTTAAAAATATTTTTATATAATTTTATTGGTGCATTGCACTTATGTATCATAGTGAGGTTCAAAGTGATACAAGCATACATGCACACAGAACTTGATATCTTTCCTTCCATGTGTACCCCTACTCCTCTTTTTCCCCATACATATTAGATTGGCAGTTATACCTTCATCTATAGACATAATATAATTTGAACTGTTTTCTTCATAATTTCACCCCCTTCTGCTTCCCTCCCCAAATCCCTATTCTACTGGTCTCACTCATTTATCTGAAGTCCCTTTTGTTTCCTGTTTTCTCTCCAGCTTCCACATATGAAAGGAAGCATGCAACTCTTAACTTTCTGAGACTAGCCAACCTCACTTAGCATAAAATCCTCTAGTTTCATCCAGTTTCTTGCAAATGACATAATTTTGTTCTTTATGGCTGTATAAAATTCCATTGAGTGTATGTACCATATTTTCTTTTTCCATTCATTTTTTCACAGATGTGTAGGTTGGTTCCTTAACTTGGCTATTATGAATTGTGCTGTTACAAACACAGATATGTATGTATCACTATAGTATTCTGACTTTAGTTCTTTTGGAAAGGTACTCAAGAGTGGTATAGCTGGGTCATATAGTGGTTCAATTCCTAGTCTTTTGATGAACTGCCTTATTGATTTCTGTAGTGGTTGTATGAATTTGCAATCCCATCAACAACATATAAAAGTTAGGGTTAGCTTAATTTCTTAAAGACAAATTTCTAGAATGAATTAAGTAATGAATATTCTTGGTTATGGAAAAATGTCTATTTGGAAATAAAAATTTTTACATGAAACAAAAGAAAATGCTAAAATTCGCTGTTTTTCTCTTCACCCTAAAAGTTGAAAAAGTATTGATAGTGCTTCTACCAAACACTTATCACTATAGGAAACTATGGATGAGGTACAAACAGAATCTTTATCTCTGCAGAAAAAGCAGAATAAATACTGCTAAAAATTAATTTATAAAACCAAAAGATGAATTTATAAAGCACACCCAGGATGCAGAACAACCACTCAGAAGATGAAGCACAAAAGTCATGAGCAACACAAAACTCAAGGGGAGAGTATATGGTTTCAACTTAAACTGGTTCAACTTATAATTTTTTGACCTCACAATGATACAAACGCAGTATGCATTCAGTGAATACTATGCTTTGAACTTTGAACTTTGAATTTTGAACTTCAATCTTCTGTGAGCTGGTGATAATGTCACCATAGTCTCTTGTGATGATGAGTTGAACAGTGAGCTCAGCTCCCAGCCAGAAATTCTGTCATATGGTGAAACAAACAAACAAACAACAACAACAACAAAAAACCCTCTGCCGGGC
>PVLC010000405.1:196442-220353 GCA_004027655.1 Graphiurus murinus
AATCCCAGCATTCGGGAGGCTGAGACCGGAGGATCCGGGTTTGCGGCCAGCCTCAGCTACCTAGTGAGGCACTCCGCAACTTAGTGAGACTCGGTTTCAAAATAAAGAATAAAAAATAGGGCTGGGGGTGTAGCTCGGAGGTAGAATGCCCCTGAGTTCAATCCCCAGTACCGCAAAAAAAAAAAAAAAAAAAAAAAAACCCTCTATGGTGTACTATACTGCTAAAGTATGATATTCAGTTGGTTAGGTAAATTAAATGCACTTTTGACTTGTGATATTTTCACTTTATAATCCATTGACTGGGATATGAGCCTATTGAATGTTGCAGAGCATGTATATGAACCAAGTGGAGATGAATGGATTAGAATCAACAAATGATTATGTACAGAAGAAAATCTTAAGGATTTATCAATCAAGATCCTTAGGGCAAGGATCTTGTTCAGGTAAAATTCCTCAGTAGAAACTAATTTGTAGACATTCCCTGATAAATTTCTAAAGCTCAAAGCAAAAAAGAGTTTAATGCTGCCAAGTGCAAAAATAGCTTCCTTTCAAAGAAGAAAAAATTCAGGCCAGATTTCTTTTTTAAAAATATGCTTTTATTGGTGCATTATAGTTTCACATCATAATGTGAATTCTGTTCACAGTGACATACATGCACATAGCAGTTTCTCTTCTGCAATATTCAAAACCAGAAATTGATTAAAAACGTATATAGCTGTTAAAAAAATTGAATATGAACCAAGATTCTTAACCTGTTGTCCTTTAGTGTAATCGCAACAAAAAGACATTTTCAGTCCTGCAAAGATTCCAGAAATTTATCAGCAAACATCAGTCACAGAGACCTGTGCTTATAATCCCCAAGGCAGATCACAGCATGAACTCCTGGATCTGAAATCTGGGAGGTTGTTGCTGGGTTAGTTCAGTTACAGAGGTTAATAAAAACACAAAGCAGATTATTCTTACTCCTTTTATAAGCCTTAGCACATTACATTACAGTGTTATTGTTGCTTCCTTATGAGATTTCCTCCATACCATGGTAATCTTGAGGACAAAGACGTTTGTGGTTTCCTGCTTTTATCTTTTACACCTTTGTGTGCATTATCTGGCATATGCTGTATAAGTATCTCTTAATTTAATATGTGAGGGTTTTTTGTGGCACTGTATCATTTACATCCATTCTCTTGCTTCATAGATCTGACCACATTGCGAACCTTTATGGAGGGGACGATAGAGACTGCTAACAAATCTAATTTAGAGACTCTATATTGAAACAATCTTTTCCAAACCAAATTTGAATTTTGAAACCAACTCTAGACACAAGGGCATGGGTTGGAATGTGTGTATATACTGGTGGTGACAAAGAACAGAGCTTGAAAGACAGATAATGGCAGCTGGCCTTGCAGGTGACTCCACAGCCCAAGAAACCTGGAGTGGAAGGGCTGTTGGGAGCCATAACTGGTGCACTGTGCAGTGGTCAGGTTCCCTCCCAGGAATGTTCTTCTTCTTGCCCATCATTGTTCACCATCATCTGTGGGGGCCAATCAGGATTTCCTTTTATGCAATTTGTAGCACAAATTAATTGTACCCAGTGAAAACATTTCCTTCTAAGCACTGTGACTCATAACTAAGTAGTATGCAATTATACCAATATGCAGCTTTACAAACTGATCGTTTTATTGACCACGATTTTTGTTTTTACCATGGAGTTAACTTTGACAAACATACTAACTCATAGAGCAGTAGAGTCTAATTAGATGAAAACACAGAATAATAAATAAAATGATCATCAGTTTATATTAAAGAGTAGAAATGCCAAAGGATTTAGAGATTTGTGTATGATGTATTATATAAATGATATTAATCACTGTCATTGCTAATAGGTGGTAATGTATATTCTAAAACCCCGAGGCCACATGGGGCTTCTCCCCTAAAAAAAAAAAAAAAAACCTGATAAGACAGACTGGGTAGCTGGGGTTTTGATATGAGAAATTCTGATCCTTGTTTTATATTTTTTGGTACTCTTTAGTACTCCCATAATGTCTCTATAGCAGGTGGAAACAGGAGTAATTCTTTTTTTCTAATATATTTTTTTATTGGTGGATTGTAATTATACATCATAACGAGGTTCAGAGTGATAGAAACATACATGCACACAGCTCTTGTTGAGTTTCCCTCCGGATCCCACCTCACTCTTTTCCCTTCCCAGTACATGTTATTGAGATTGGCATTGATCATTTTGTGTATGTACGTGACATTATTTTAAGTGTTTCCTTCATCAAGTCTCTTGATTCATGAGAAAGTCCTTTGTTGTATCACTCCACTTCCTTCTCAGCAGTATTAACTATACCACATCTTCTCCTCTGTCAACCTACCTCACCTCTTCTAGTCTTGCCCTGACCCATCTGCCATTTAGAAAATCAAATTTCTCTCAGACCTATTTAGTGTTCTA
The DNA here is from genome assembly GCA_004027655.1 of Graphiurus murinus. Taxonomy (NCBI): domain Eukaryota; kingdom Metazoa; phylum Chordata; class Mammalia; order Rodentia; family Gliridae; genus Graphiurus; species Graphiurus murinus. Next base: position 198,892 of record PVLC010000405.1, read on the forward strand.
AATGTTAAGCACATTTGATTGTTCATACAGCTTTATTTGAAATTCAATTTCTGCTTTGGACAGAAATCTTCTATTGACCTGTTCTAAACCACATGACATTTACCTTGAAAAAAAGTGGATATATTTCAATGATTTTTTTAAATCCTAAATTATCACCACAAAGCCTTTTGAAAGTTTTAAAAGGCATAATTAAGAAATGTTTTGTAATTGGGATCTTCAGACAGTAAAGTTTTCAAGATTAGCCTTTTTGAAGCCATTGTTAATTTTTTATCATTAATGGAGAATTTGGTTCTGTTAAAACTAGTGTATCTGTTGTTCTCGCTCTCTGACTCAGGAAATGAGTTTGATATTCACTTAAACTAATTGTGAGATGTGGCAAAGCCAAAGCTGTGTAAACCACACTGGAATAAGACTTTAGGAGGAAAACACAAACATTCATATGTCATCAAATAAATTATCCTGAACAGTGCAGTAGACAGTTTGTAGTCAGAATACCTGATTGGAGTACTAGCTTATTCATTTACTCATTCGTCAAATATGTATTGAGTTCAACCCAAGGATGGGCACCAATGCCAAGTACAGTTTTCCAATAATGCAGCCTTGTGCCAGTGATTATGCCCTTGATGATCTTTCACCCCCTGAGGGATAACATGAAAGAAATATTATCTATTACAATATAATATAATAATTACAGTAAAATATAATATTTATCCAAAGTTATGAGTATTCAATGAGGTGGATGCATTTTATAAACCCTAAAGTAACTATTACAATTTTTTTAGTTTGTGATAATAAAGACACTTTTTACTCTGGATGAAGTGCTGAATTCCATAGGAAGGAGATTTTATTAAGACATTATTGTGAGTTTACATGCTTAGTATCCAGACAATGGCAAGATTTAGAGAATAAGAAGTAGCATTGGGAACTCAGTTTCCCAAGACTGAGTTCAAGTACTAAACAGCACGATCCAAGGACAAAGTACAGGGGATGTGGGACAGGTAGCAGAGCCGTGGGAGGACTTCTTTAGAGAGGGAGTGGGCAGGACTGAACCTGGAGAGATGGAAAATCTCAGCGGACACAGGTGAGATGGTTCCAAGGCTGTATGTGGGCATGAGTCTAAGGAGAGGGTGGCTTTTGAGAGTACTGAGGCTAACTGATGAAACTGTGGAGTCCTTCAAATAGCAGAGCAGGAGAGAGGAATAGGAATTGATCTTTGAAGAGTTGGTGCCACTTACCAGATGAACAACTCGGAGCCTTGATTTATCAATATTGTTTTCTAATATGACAGGTTATGATTTCTAAGGCTTAGCTATCCCATTGATGAGCTCCATATTGCCTCACTGCTGTGAGAACAAGATGAAGTAAATAAATGACGGTGTCCAGCATATATTAGACTCAACACATTTTAGCTATTCTTTTACCTCACTTTCCCTTCTCTTCATTTGCAGTGGGATTTTCACCCCTAGTTTTGGGTAGAAATGCTTTATGATTGTCTCCCTGCACATCTTATAACTTAGATATCTCTTCTATCATCTGCTTCAATAGTGTCTGAGCCCTAAAATTATTGTCCTAAGAACTTGTCCAGCAAGATACTATGATACGCTTGCATTTAGTTTAAGTGTATATCATGAATTGTTTCTCATTCATTTTGAAATTGCTTCTTAATTTGCATCAATGGTCTTTAAAACACTTGAACTATATCAATAACATAAGGGATAGAAAACACACTCTCAGTTAAGTCTCCTCCACTCCCAATTGGCTACTGTCTACTTATTGTAAGATATGACTTATATCTAAGTATTGATTCTAGACTCAAGTTCTTTTTGTTAAGTATTGCAGGATATCAACTATCTGCCTGTATTTCTTTCTGCTAAGTAAAAAGGTGACCTTTCTTTTCATCTTTGTCTATGGTTTCTCTTGAGAGAAGAGATAAGATGATAAAAACAAGAGGAAACTTTTCTTGCTTCAATTCAGTTTTATGGTATTGTTTTGTTCCAGTACTTTGCAGCTACAAGATCAAAAACAAATTTTAGGGCATGTTTGAAAGAATAATAGCAGTTTTATTTTTAAAGCAACTTTCAAAGACAGACAAAAACCTTGAAACTGACTCAAGTTCTACTGCCTTATTCAAGTAAGGCATGAATTTCCCATTCCTTTCTAGCCTTTCCATTACTTTATCTTATTTCAATCTCCATCACAGTTAGATGGGCCCACCTTTGTAAAAGAGACCCAGAAGCTGTGTTGGCGATACAGCCCAACTCACAGCCACACAAACCAGCTATCCTGCATGTCCTCCATCTGTCATACAGTGTCGCTCCCTTCACATTTCACATTCCACTACCCCTTTTTAAGTGCAATACTTCATCCCCTCTTAACTGAACATCAGAAAGATTTCTGGAAGTGGACTCTCTGCTGCTGATTCTCCTCTTCCACTCTGTTTCCAGTGTCATCACATCTCTGCTTTCAAACTTGAGAGACAATTCCTAAAGTAGGAAAGCTCTGTCACCTGCAAGGCAAGGGACAATAGCATGGTCTGGTTGAGTGAATGGTGGTGACACTTAACTTGAAGAAAAATCACAAATTCCTGGGCCCCTTCCAAAACTTGCTGAGCTGAATCAGTCAAGAAGCAGTATTTTGGAAATCTATAAATTTAGTAAGTTTAACAGGTGATGCTTATATGTAAGCCTATTTAGAAAGCCAGCCCCAATGTATGCACTGAATGAAAATATGGGAGTCTAAGAAACCAAGATGAGAATTACAATATTTCATTCAATATCTGTAGAGAGGTGGGCCAGTCATTTAGCTTTCCTATGTTTACAGATTCATGGGTAGAGATAATACCAACTTAACACTGGTTGTTGTGAGGTTCAAACATGATAAAATACACCTAAATTTCTCTCTGCTTCCCCTTTTGAGCTAAACAATTGCTCTTCAGAAAGGTTGAATACTCCTTTATCCGCCCCCCTCTCCACCCCATGATAAAGGCCTGCAAAAGGCAGATTGGAATTCCAGAACTTTAGCTACAGCCAGTTTGTTCTTGGATTTCCATAGACATATGAGTCAGTGGAGACCTACAGGATCAAAAAAGAGAGGGTTTTGGGTTCCCTGAAAAGCAATGGAACTGATTGGTGTGAATCAGAGAGTCTGGACTAACAATGGAAAATCACCAGAATGTGCCCAGAGGAGGGTCCAGCATAAACATGCACCTCAGCAATGATAAGGAGCCATGCTTCAGCACTGCTATCTAGAAAGTTGAATCCAAACACACCCAGAGTACAGGGCAGCTTCAGAAAGCTGAGCAAAGCGGGCGCCCAAGCGCATCTGAGGTCGGGACTTCCTGGGATCTAAGATAGGGAAAGCTTGAATTAATGGGTGAACGAGCCAGCCTTGGAAGTCAGTAGCTCCCTGAGCAGCTGCACTTTAGGTATGGAGGCATGAACCAGTGGGTCCACATCCTAGAAGCAGAGAGGTAAATGCATCCCAGTACTATGATGCTCTGGCCTCTTCCCAGCTTTTTCCTCAGAGGACTTGTGTGGTCAGAAGTTGTCCTACATTGTCAGTGTTCAGTGTTGGGGTCTTAGCCCGGCAGAAAGACCCCGCCTCTAGATGGTGCCTGGCAGAATGCCAGAAGCGGCAGCAGGTGGTAACATTCTAGGGCTGCGCCCCGCCAGAGCGCATGCACCAGCACGCTTGGTTCGTGGCTGGCCCAGGTGAGAGCTGTATGAGGCACCTCGTGGCTCATGCCCTGAGCGGCTTTACGAGCCTCCACCTCTCGCATGAGAGTGGTGGTTGCTGGGTGGTGTGGTTGCTGGGAGGCTGGTTGGTTGCTAGTGGTTGGTGGGTTGCTGGTAGAAGGTTGATTGCTGGAGAGAGGGGTTGTTGGGGTTCTGTTGGAGAGGTACTATTGCGAGGAACTGTTATGGAGGAGAGTGGGGTGAGAGAAGCAATTGCGGTTAGAGAGACGGTTACTGTCAGGGTTAAGAGAATGGTTACTATTACTGCTTGGGTAGCGTCCTCGATCCCAGAGAGAGAGAGAGAGAGAGAGAGAGAGAGAGAGATATAATAAAGAGAAGTTTGAACCAGCAACGTTCAGTCATCGTCTTTATTGGGGCCTCACGGTTGAGGGTTCAGCCTGGGGTCCCAATATTTCAGGATGAGCACAGCTGAGATGTATGTCGGGGAGACCCTCAGCTATACAGCACTGGAAATGCGAGGTGCACTCTCTGGCTCTGGGGGCAGAGGCCCAATGTGGAATTCAGGCAGGGGTGTGATAAGTAGGTATCATTTTGCATCTCTGTCCACCATGCCTGGCCAGTGTTTGTGGCCATCTGTTCCCACTGTCCCAGAACTAACCTGACCTCCTGTCTAGCTTGATTGGGACTCTGGGCCACAGGGACAAGGACAACTGGAATTAAATCATAGTCCTCTCTGGAATCTTGTTTCCTTGCCATTCCTAACCCAGCCTCAGAGACTACCAAGGTCTCTTTCTCTTGTCCAAAGTTCTTGGGCTTCATTAGGATGGTGTGAGGCTTAAGAATCCACTCAATAGTTATAGTACATACAGGAGGGTAATGGGCTGGTTGGACAATTCAGATGCCTAGTATACAAGGCATATGTGCAGGCTTCACTATTAATTATCCTTTCCCTTTTACTTCCGAATATTTCTTTTTATGCTTACTCTTCTAACACATACATTTATATATTAAACTGCCATCAGTTCCTTTTTCTCCTCCAAGAGCCAGTATGGTTGGGCCTTTCTCAGGATAATCCTGCTGCCGACAGACAACTGGTGCACATGGCTTCTCCAGCACCTGCAGGACCCATAGGTTTGGGGATGCAAAGTTTCTGAGGTGAAAAAGTGAACATCCTCAGGATCTGGCTGCTTTGAAAGCAAGGCAGAGGCTCTTATGGTTTGGAGACCAGGAGCTGGGATGCTGAGTGGCAATAAGACAAGGAAGCATTACCTGCTCATTAAACCATTCATCTCATCTTCAAGTGGTTCTGTCTTCAGAGTCACCCCAGGGCTCCCCTGAGGTTTCTGTTACAACTCCATTATAGTTGCTCCCTATACCCTGTTTGTTGTTGTTGTTGTTTGTTTGTTTGTTGCAACAAGCTCACTGGAATTTTTAACAATGTGTGTATTTTCATGGGATACAGTGTGATGTATAGATTGATATATAATCTACTAGGTCACAAAACATGTCACTTTAATTTACAAAATTTGATGATTTTTGAGTATAATCACAAAGCTGTGCAAATATCATTACTCTCTAATTCCAGAGGATTTTCATCACCCTTCCCCCCCCCCAAATTCATATTCATTAGTTAGTTGCCCCCTCCTTTTGTTGCTAATCCCAGCCCTTATCAACCACTAATCTTATACTTTCTATCTCTGGATTTGCTCGTTCTGGATATCTCAAATATATGGAATTATACATTATATAGGCCTTTATGTCTTTCACTCAGTAGAATGTTTTCAAGGTTCATGCACATTGTAGCATGCATCATCATTTTACTCCTACAATTGCCAAATAATCGTCCATTTTATGGATGTACCACAGTTTATCTTTTCCTTATTTTATGGGCATTTGGGTTCTTTGGTCCTTTTGGCTAACATAAATAGTGCTGATCTCAACATTTGTGTTTAAGTTTTTGTGTGGGCATTTGATTTTAAATATTTTCTGTATAAACCCAGCAGTGGAATTGCTGAGTTACACAGTAGCTTTATTTTTAACATTTTGAAGAACTCTCACTGTTTTCTAAAGGAGATGTGCCATTTTTCATGCTCAGCAGCAAGGTATGAGGGTTCTGAGTTTCCTATATCCTTGCCAATATTTGCTATTATCTTTGTTTTTTATTTCAGCTTTCCTAATGTGTATTGAAGTGGTATTCTATTTTGGCTTTGATTTCATTTCTCTAATAACAGTGTTAGTGAACATCTTTACATACACTTGTTGGCCATTTGGAGGTCTTCCATGAAAAATACCTATTCAAATACTTTGCCTTGTTTTTAGCTGGGGTCTTCTTATTATTAAGTTGTAAGAGTTCTTTATGTGTCCTACATATAAGTCACTTATCCGACATATGATGTCCATATATTTTCTCCCTAAGTAGAAGCTGTTATTTGCACTTCCAAATACAAATATTTTTAATTTGGATGAAGCAAAAATCTATTTTTTTCTCATGTTGCTTGTATTTTTGGTGTCACACATAAAACTACACTGCCTAATCCAAGTTCATGAAGACTTAACCTCTTTTTTTTGTTATTTTTATAGTTTTAGCTTTTCATTTTTATTTTTTAATCCATAATTTTTACCTCTGCCCAGTTCTGATTGGTCCAGCATCATAGGTAGCATTCCCACATGTACTCCTTAATAGAGCTCCTGTATTGAAACCTTTATCTTCAGTGTTCAGAATGATGACTCATAGAAAGCCAAGTGCATATGGTGCCTGGGCAGTGGTAGGAGATATGTATTAGGACAGCTTCCCAGGCAGGGGCCTGAGGGCTTGCATACATCCCAATGGGGATGCCGATAGAAGCACCTTATTCCTTTGCACTATCAGGAATAGACTAATTTGTTCTTTGCTTTGCTCCCCAAATTGTATTACTTTTAAAGTAATTTTTCTTTTTTTTTTTTTTGGTCACAGAGACCAGAGTATAGACAAGTTAATATTCAAAATATGTCATTGGACCCAATTACATCTCTATTTATGTTGAGATCAGTAGGTAAAGGATAACATATATTCCATAGCACTTGAACATGTAACATACAATTATGTGTTATAAAATTGAGCCTATTACACAAGAAATAAATACAATTATGTTTAGTCTGGACTACAAAAATGCTTACTATATATTATATGCTAATTGGCAAGATGAATTGGATTTCTGCTTATTTATTTATAAAGAAAATTTAATTAGTGTATTTAGCATAGATTATGTGGTATAGGTATGTGGAGCTTGCCCTTTTGGAGATATTTTAGCTTTTTTGTGCTGAATCATAGAGTAAGCTTTATGCTCAGGAGGTTTCAGGGAAAAGAGTAAGAGAGGGCAAGGTTCGCTCTGCAGTTTACTGAAACTGAATATTTTTGCATTTATATATTTAAAGTAAATTATGATTAGCTATTTCAAGCTTTTTCAAGCATTAGAAACTCATAATCATACACATGATATGAAGGATACTGTAATCAGCTAGTCTCTATCCTCATTTCACATAAAAAGAACTTTCCCCTTAAAGAAGGGTATTGAGGGTAATTGGCCTGGTTTGTAGATTAATTAATAGCCAGACTCTATCTGGGATCCATTCCTGACCACTTCCAGCCTCAGAACACAGTATTTGCAACACATTGCTTGTATATTGTTCAGTGTGGCCAAATGCAGCTCATTTAAAATCTGTGTGACTTTCCATTAAGACCTTTATGAGCCGGGGCATAGGAGCAAAACTGCCTGGGTTGCTTTCCACCAAGTATGGCAACACCTAGGAAAAGGAAAACAGCACTCAGATACAGATGCCTTGCCTTCTGCTCATTTGCAGATATTAAAGTACACAAGCCATAGGCAAGCCTTTCTCTTGCTTGGTGAGAACCATCCCAGAACAAGTCCTGGGAAGATAGAACATTGATCACAGAACCAGCCAGAGCAGTCACAGTCCTTTGGCTGGGCTTGGAAGAATAACACCAACAAGAAAAAAATCCTGTAAGATAGTATAGTAATTGTTGAAGTCAAAAGAAATCTTTGCTCTGAAGCAGAGCATGCATTTTTAATTTCAGTAGTACTAATTGTCTATGTCAGTGATGATAATTCTGCTCTTTTTATAGTTTGAAAGATTTAAAAACAAAATCTCAAAATAACTCTCATAAATCAATTTGACCTTGCTTTGAAACCAAAACATTAGGTAATTCACTTGAAGCTTAGATATAATAGGCTCAAATACAAAATATCTCCCAGAGTCAATGTAAACAAGATAAATAAAAACCAAAGTGGTTCATATTTTTATATTAAAAGCAATTTTATGGTGCCTCCTTTGTTTCAGTGAATTTAAATAAATCATTATAAACCTAATATACACCTGATATCGTATCACTTGCAATGACTACCACTATTCGTATTTTATATGCTTTCTTTGAGTCTTTGTTTATCCTTGTATGGATTTTAAAAATGCATTTTAGATTCTGTTACACCAGTGGGGGACACCAGTGCCCTCTGTAGTGTTTGCAAATGACATTTGTTGGAAATTGATGTCCCTTGAAAATGAAGTCTTTTGCATGACTTGTAGCTAGACCCATCAACATTGGCCAGGGTGACTTGCAGTCATGAGAGGGTTTGGTCATGACATTGGCTACAGCAAGTATGGCATAATGAAAAAGATTTGTATAAAACCTATTTGATTATGAAAAAGAATCTTGGTAGGAATGTGCAAACTTCATTGCTCAATCCAGAAATTCAGAAAAAAGGGAGAGAGTGGTTCTCATTGGTATTTTATGATGTCCCTGCCTAATTGTGGGATGAGAGAAGATTGTAGCAGGAAGCATCCTATATATCCAGTGCATTGCATTCCAAGTCCACTGTCAAAATTGGAAACAGGCCAGAGTCGTTAGGCCCCATGACTTGTCCAGTGGTTATACCTATCACCCTGCATGTTCTTGTCCCTCCTATCTTTAAAGGGAGTACATAGATGTTTTTCATTTGGCTTTGGGGACCTAAAATAAGTACAGCACTACCGTAGCTCTTGCAGTTACAAGAATGGGAATATTCTAATATGAGCGATAGACACTTATTTGAACTTTACCGTTATTCACTTTTTTAAAAATTATAGATAAGATTTTTCACTTTGACTGAAATGTGAATTTTACAAACCACCAGAGCTTCTCTGAGGCTATAGAATGAGATAGTGAGCAATTATCGAGGGAAAAAAAAGTGTGCAAAATTTAACTGTGAAAGGAATAATAATTAAATTAGATGGCAACATACCCCAGTTTTCCTGTCTGTTCAGATGACAGTCCTACAGTTGCTGCACTAAACATTTGATAGGATGTGAAAGGTATTATCATTTGAGAAATATGACAAGAAATGCATTCAATAAACAGTTCCCCCTGTAAATGAAAATTTGCCCTGAGGTATAGTTCTTCTGGAAAAAAAAATGGTTGTTTTTCTCAACAAATTGTATAAGGTACTTTTTATTTTCTTTTTTAAGTTTGAGAGTTTGTGTTGCAGTTCTAGGTTTTAAGCGTGTGTTTATTATATCCCTGTTAATGGGATTTCAGACTCAATTTTTGCCTTGCCTTTTATATAGTTCTTCAATGGCATGTATTGGATAAAAAGTCTTATGTGGCTTTTGCTGACTATAACTCTACTGACTTTTAAAAAGACAGAACTAATTGAAATCCAGGGCAGAGGCAGAGAGAGGATTTGGGAGCTCTGTGCTCCTGGATTCCTCTGTCACCTTTGCAATTTGTCAGGTCTAAGAACTTGAAAAAATTATTGAACTCCTTTGAGTCACCATTTTATTCTCTGTGAACTAGGTCTTGCTGGTCAGAGATGCTTTTCTCTAACAAGTGAGTTTAATTTGGGATTTGTGTAGTCAAAGAGAAGACAGTGAGTTCCAGGCTGCAGGAAGGACATAACCAAAGTCTCAAAGATGCTTAGCAATGAGACAGCCATAGTAGGCACTAAAGCTGAGCAGAGAAAGTGGTGTCAAGGTGAATCTTAAAGCCAGGTAGACATTTCCGGTGTTGATCTGATGAAGACTAGGGAACCCTTTGTGGTATTTGAGTTTGAGTAGATGAGAAACATCTTCTGTAAAGATAGTTCTGGCAGAGGGATTGATCTGAATTGTATTTTAGGGTCTGGGAAGTAACCTGGAGATTCATACATCTGAGTCCCATAAGTTTTTGTTTGGTTGTGCAATTACAGCTAAAGTTTACTATAATTAAGAACCTGAGTAGAACAGACTATTTCCCAACCTCAACTCTAATCAAGAGCTGCATTTTCATTGGTTGGCCTAGAAGTTTGTGCTGACATCATAGGTAACAGGTGATCACTGTGTCTCAATCAATGAGAGATTGGCCTGGCCTGTGGGTGGCAAGGGAGGGCCAGTCACCATAAATAAAATCAAGTAGCAGATCCCCAGGTTTGTGTACCATTCACATCAGGACCTGAGTTCTGTGTCTTACCATGATGATCTCTGATCAAAGAAAAAAGCTGGCATTCCTATCATTGTATTGTTCTAATTTAATCTCATGACTTATTTTTGAGTTGGCGATGAGGCAGGAAGTAGAACCTCTCTTCTATGGAGAGTCATAAATCATGTTATAATTTTAGAAATCAGAATACTCCTGAACTGTTAAACTTTATGTCAACATTCCGATATCTTCAGCTTTTTTGTCTGCAAATCCTTTTCTTTTGTAATTTCCAGTAATATCCAATGGAACAATGTAGAAAAAGGATATTTGACCTCACCCACAAAGTTAGAATATTTTTGCCATCTAGGACAGTGCCACAATATTTACTTTCAATGGAAACTACAGACTAAATCTAAACTTATTTGGGAATTTCATGTCCACATATACACATGATTTATAGAATGATAACATAGAAGTAGAAAACAGGGAGCGGGGCGTGGTGGCGCATGCTTGTAATCCCAGCATTCGGGAGGCTGAGACTGGAGGATCTGGGTTCGCGGCCAGCCTCAGCTACCTAGTGAGGCACTCCGCAACTTAGTGAGACTCAGTTTCAAAATAAAGAATAAAAAAAAATAGGGCTGAGGGTATAGCTCGGAGGTAGAATGCCCCTGAGTTCAAACCCCAGTACTGCAAAAAAAAAAAGAAGTAGAAAACAGGGAGTTTTGAGTTAAAGCCTTATCTGATCACATATTAGATAGATAGCCTTTTTACTTATTTTATACAGTTTTCTCTTCAATACATTCAGCAAAATTCATCTGTAGGTCAGTGTAAGCTTTGAGAAAGCCTATGTACACAGGGACCTTTGGGAGTTGCTGAGCCTCATTAGACACTATATTCTGGTTTGAAATATGTTTGTGTCTACTTGTCTGTGTTGCCACAAAAATTAAAAGAATTCCTACCTTGCTGAACAGAGTTGAAGGGACCCGTTTAGGCAAAATTTAATGTTGAAAGTGTGTCCCTGAAGCTATGGAATACTTCAAATGATAGGACAAGTAGAGTCACAGAAAGACCATTAAAACAACACATCCATAGTTGCACTCAGAACTCTGGCATGTGTTACAAATGGTGTGTTCTTGGGCCGACTTTGCCTGCTGGGGCATTCTGTTTGGCCCAGAACCCTGTTTGTAATACAAATTGAATTTGAATGCCTTTGCTGGTCATGGGGCCCACTGCTAATTTTTTGCCTTAGGTCTTGCTCAGGAATCACATTTATGTTTCTGCTCCAGGACCTGGAAGCCTTGGAGTTTGCTAATGTTGCTCTCAGCTGTGTGTCTAATTAACTTGGCCATTCAACTGAGGTGAATTGGTCTTTAGCAGGGTTTGTGTAGCCTTAAAGAGGCTAGACCCAATCAGTATATATGAAAGACCTAGGCAGGTCTCCCTTAGCAACCTTGGGCCAGGGGATTCAACATTCTAGGAGAATAAGAGGCTACTTACCTGATAGGAGAGAGAGCTCCACCTGAGCCTGCTAACCCACAGACTATAAGAAAAAACATAGCTGAAAATAACCTGCCTCCACCTAAAGTGAACTGACCACTCAGCTCCATATCCAGATAATTATTTAATTAGAAATAATATTGAAAGACACATCTTAATGTATGTAGCATGTTATAGAACAATTTTGTAAAGCATATTTTATGCATGATATTATGAAGTTATTATAATAAGAGAAGTCTGTGTCTGAGAGAGGAGTGATTTGTCTAAGGTCATGCATACAGAAGGAGGTTCAGTCAGGAATGTATTTGGCATTACTGTGCAAAAGTCATGTGTGTCCTGCATACCTTCACTTTACTTCCCTAGGATGACATCATTTATGATACTATTTTCTTTAAGAGGGGTCATCTTTGCACTTGTGGTTTCCAAATTGGTTTTGTTTTCCACCTGATGTTGAGGAAGACCCACCTTGTAGATGCTGCCTGAGAGACCCTATTTTCTCTCTTTGCAATGCATTAGTGTGTCAGTTGCTAAAGGATTTCATAAGGAACAGTCTGTTAGAAAAGTGTAAATTTACATAACTAGCATTCAGAACATAAAAACAAAGTCAAAATTCTGCCATGCCTAGCCCTTTCTAAGAATCAGATGCTCTGACCCTCTTTTAGCTCATGCCTCATGAAGAAACTAGTCCATGGGAAGTGGGACTTCTCTAGCAATGCCTCAGCTGGAGTCCTGGGCCAAGGTCTTAAAACCATAACTGAAATAACTTCATACCTGAATACTGCCCCTGTACTGCTGAGCAAGCCAAGCACCCTCTTTTGCTTGAACCATATTGAAAATACACTGTTGTATAGGTTGGCACCATTCTCTAGTGGTGTGAGTACTAACTGGCATAACCTTTTTGGAAAGCAAATGAGCAATATGTAATAATATTAATATATGGCAATATTAAAGGGGTCCATACTTATGATTCAGTAACCTCCATGCTAGGAAATGGAAATGTGATCAAAGATTTATACCAAAGCTGTAATAACACTGCATAGCTATTTATTATAGCAACTCTTCAAAAGTGGGCAAGGAGAGGGGGTTGTTTATATAAATAACCATGCTGCCACATGATGGACTATTATTCTGCCACAGTGAAATGATGTATTTGAGAAATATATTCAATAATGTGAGAAACTGCTTAAGACATAAGGTTAAGACAAGATAGAAAGAAGAATGTATGCATATATGCATACAATCCTGTGTGTGTGTTGTGAACATAACAGACTTCATTATCCTGTGAATATAAAGAGATAATATCAAAGTCCACATTAACTTTATAAACTTCTTACAAAGCAAATATAAACCTGTGCTTAGCGTCAAATTTAAAATCATTTTTGCTCTTCCCAAGCCCTTTTGGCAAGGCTCTTTGCACTCCTCTGCTGTGGCCATTTTTCGTGGGAACTCTGGTGGCTAGATTACTTAGAAATGAGATGTCCTTCATTCTCAAGTGTTTTTCTTGGCCTGTCATCTTGCATTAATATAAGGGAATCAGGAAGAAGAAGAAGAAGAACGAGGAGGAGGAGGAGGAGGAGGAGGAGGGAGAAGAGGTGGAGGAGGAAGAGGAAGGAGAAGAAAAAGAAGGAGGAGGAGAAGGGGAGGAAGGAGAAGAAAAAAAAAAACAACTTTATCTCCTGCCTAGTATTCTACAGCAAGTAGAGTGACAATAATCAACAACAATTATTATATATTTTATAAAGGAATAGAAGAGTGAAAGTTTCCCAAAATAAAAAAAAATGGCAAATGTTTAAGGAGATGGGTATGCTCATTACCCTGATTTGGTCATTATATATTGTATACATGTATCAAATTATCACACTGTACACCATAAAAAATGTACAATTATATGTATCCATGAAAACAATTCAAAATGTATGGTCATTTGCTAGGAATTCCATTCATGTTAACTATTAATTGTCAGATACCCAGAACTCCTTTTTAAATACAGAATGACAACAGATTTACTTAGCTTTCAGCTTATCCTTTTAAGTCTAAGGTACAAAATTTTGCATGCAAAAAATAAGAAGTCTTAGTCCTAACCCAGGGTCAGCATCTGAGTGAAAAACTTGTGTCCATTCAGATGTTTACCTACTCAATATCTAAATATTGCTTCTCTTAGCTGGATTCCATCTGCCCACCTGTTTGTAATTCTCTGAGACCAACTGCTTGCCTGGCCACCCACCAGAAGCCTAATAGCATTGTACTTGCTGGAACCCTGGTTTCACCTTCCCTCCTGGACATCTTCCCACCAGCTGCAGCCAACCCTCCAACCCCAATCCTACCATATCAGGTCCTTCTGGTTCCAAACCCAAAGGTCTCCAGGTCCACTGATCCCCCATGCAGTTAACCCTGCTACAAGCATCACTCCCTGACAGTTCTCAAAAAAGTACATCTCATGCCACACATATTTTAACTTAAATTTTATGAGTGTGTGTTTTAGAATATCTCTCACTTCTTTTAAATCTGCCATTTCTGATCTCTGAGCTTGTCCAGTTTTTCCAAATTAAATTATTTGGAAGGAGTGAGCAGCTAAAATTTGAGTATATCATTTGAAGATTAAGAACTAACAAGGAAAAAATATGGCTGATTTATTATCCCTGTCTTCAGCCCGCTTCACAGTGGAGAATGAAGGTGAATCGAGGTTGGGGGAAAATAATACAGCCAATTACTTTATCTGTGATATACTGGACCTTTTTGTTTGTTTGTTTGTTTGTCTGTTTTTTAATCATACATCAGTGAGTACAAACTGGTAGAAATGCTCTGGGTTTAACATGCCTTTATCATCAATTATTATTGCAGCATTGTGTTTTGACTCTTACACAGAGTGAGCACCAGGCTGTCCTTAAAGGGAATCTGTGACTCTCAAGCTGTGACTCGTGCATCTCTTGGCTGTTCCTAAACACATTGCTCATGCATTTAACCCTGCCTTGCAGTACATGCCAATTTAGGCTCATGGCAGGAAGAACTTAACTCCTAAGCTGTTCTCTCATGAGACTAATATGGAGTCCTCTCCACTCACCATTGGCCTTTTAATTATCCAGCTTCAGCCTCCAGGGTGCTCCCATGAAGACACTTGCTACCCCCAAGTCACCACTCTCAGCAAATGTCACAGGTAGAGTAGCATTGAATTGCAAATAAAGACAGCTAAGAATCATTTGGCATTTGAGGAAAGCCACAGCATAAAACAGGGTCACTGAACTTAATAAAAATGAAAAGTTAAGAGAGCACAAGAAATGTCACAAAGAGCTCAGTCTCCTTGGTATGGTGGTCTTCACTCTGCCTTAAGAGCATCAACCTTCAAGGTCTAGCCATGCACCTCCGATCAGAGGCTGGTGCTCAGTATTTCTACTAGGAAAGAAATTCACCTGCTGCTGTGTCGCTGTCTATGAGAGTGGTTAGGAGATACTGAGCATCCAGGTCGCCCTGGTGGCCCCTGCAGCAGCACTGTGATCGGCTGTGTCATCCCTCCTTGTGGCCCCACTTACATCAGGATCCTGGGTTGCAAATGGCCTTGGAGCCACTCTCCACATTTTGAAATAGGTTTCTCCTCTGGTTGTTTGGAGATAGAGTTTACATCTTTAATTTAATCTTCTTTTCATTATCAGAGGTGTTCAGGAGTTAAAAATATACATTTGCTATGTTATTAAGAAGGATTTGCAGCAGAAGAACTAACCTGCTGCCCTTTGTCAGGGAGTCATCTTGATCTGAAACTTGGATTCTTTCACTACTGTGATATATTTGTCTATTTTCCTGGGTGCTGCCTTTGGCAACTGCACTCTCTTGTATCCCAGCAAAATATGGTCTTGGTACAAAACTGCATGAAGATGCTCAGTAAATGTGTCCCCTGTGCTCTAAGGAACTCCATGCTTTTCTAATGGCCACACACCCAGACAGCCTGGAGCAGGACATTTTATAGACCTGGACTGTCTCCAAATAGAAGCAGCACATCTCAAAATAGCACTTAACATATTCATGTTTGGTATATTCTACTTTTATTTCTTTCAAATACCCATATTTAAAATGTAGGCTTTACACTGGGAATAAGAGAACATTGAGCAACAAATATTTCCAAAACAAATAGAATGAAGAGACAAAAAAAGGAGGACAGAGGGGATGGCCTGGAATCAGAACACCTGGGTCAGTCTTGCTCTGAATGATTATGCAATTCACCCAGCCTCACAGATACACAGAGATCTTCCAGTGTCTCTCCCTCATTGTATTCTTCACAAAGCCAGTGGGTGGCAGAGGCTGACTAGATTTCATGAACTTTCTTTTTGGTTTATGTTCTCATCTTTAAGAAGTCACCTTGATATCCTCTGTTATCAGCTTTGCAGGACAGCAAGATGAAAAACAACATTTTTAGAATTCCTTTGTAAAATTTTCAAATATCTGGTTTATCCAGAACTTTGAACTATCATTGGAGGTTGCAGAATGACTATTGAAAGGAACTTCTCAGTTAAAATCCAGTCCTGTGTGCTCAGAGGGATCTGTCTGACTGGAGAAAGAATTGTGGACCTTTGGACCAAGATGCCTCCAGGAAAAAGGACAATTTATTGCAGGGATCAGCAAGCAGCCACCCCAGACCAATTCCAGCCCACCAACTCTGATTGGCTATGAAGCTAAGAATGGTCTTTATTTTAAATACCTGAAGAAAATCAGAAGAAGAAGATTTCATGGCATATGAAAAGTATATGACATTCAAATGTCAGTATCCCTAAATGTAGCTTTATTTGAACATAAACATACGTATTTGTTTACACATTTTCTGTGGCTGCTTTAGTGCTGTGGTTGAGTTGAATAGTTGCAACCAAAACCTTTTAAACTTTAAAGGCCTAAGAAATTTATTCTCTGGCCTTTTATGAAGAATAATTGCTGATCATTTGTTTACTGTATTGAGAGCTGCAATTCTTCGAATACAGGGGGAACAAAAAACCAGCAACTAATGGTTTATCAGATGTTCTCATGATAGATAAAGCAGTCTGTGAAGTTAGGGCACAAATTAATGTCATGGATTCTGCGTATACACAAAACAAGAAGCAGAGGCAGACACATACACTCACAAACACACATGTGGATGCTCCTCTATGCTTGAATTTTCAACTAAGCAGCTATTCTTCACAGTAACAAAATCATACTTCAGTGCAAAATTTCAGTAATTTCTCAGAATTCTTTGAGTTTTGACCATTATTTTCTTAGCCTCTGAACTATTTTGTTGAGTTTGTGCCAAGTTTGGAGAGTTCCTCTTCAAACTGATGCTTAACTCTATTTTGTTCAGTAAGCACAAAAGTGAGATTCAAAACAACTGGGAAACAGAGGTATATGAGTATGAAAGAAGAGAAACTGGAAAAAATAAAGGGAATGTAATGATTGATTACCACATCTTGATAAATATTTAGACATTAGTCATAATTGTGAAGATAAAAGATAAAATGTGTGCAAAAGTAGTCAGGATATAGTCTAGACTCACCAGTCAGTGCAAAATGAAAGTGACCAATGAGGAAATCTTTTGAATGTGTCTAGAGTATTAGCAATAGTGCAAATGCCCATTCGATTAATCCTAATTCAGAAAAATAACAGAAGTTTCAGAATGAAAGGCTTATCATGGTTAAAATACTGCTGGCAAAACACTTGTGAAGTGCAAAAATTTTAGAGGTAAGAATGAATAGGATTCAAGGAAATCATAGATCCTAGGGAGTCCTGGGATACAGCACTGGTGTCAGACAGAAGCAGTGGTGCCTTTTCAGAGTATATGGAAATTGGCTTATTTTGAATAGTAAGACCACAGTTAGAACGAGTAGAATTTTTTTTATACTTTTATTGGTGCATTGTGATTATACATCCTAGTGAGGTTCAAAGTCATACAAACAAACATGTACACAGGTCTTGGTGTGTTTTCCTTCCAGTCCTACCCCATGATGCACCCTCCCCTACATAATAGTGGAATCAGTAGTGATACCTTCCTACATGGGCACAGGGTAATTTGAACTGTTTCTTTCATCAGTTCTTCATTTCCCCTTCCCAACTCCCTCTCCATATCCTCTTCCACTATTCTACTGGTCTGCTCCTCAACTGTTTAAAATCCCTTTAGTTTCCTGCAGTAGAATGTCAACTGTGAAGGAGAAGCGGGATTTATGCTGCATTTGAAAGATTTGGAGTATTTACTGGGTGCTAATTTGCTTAGTGCTAAGCTTCAAATCCTCTTTGTAACCTTAGTCTTTTCAACAAAAGAACTTAAAACAGGTTTTTTAGAAACTAATACATGTGTAAATGAAGGTGCTTTGCTTATCTATGCAGTAGAGAGAGAGAGAGAGAGAGAGAGAGAGAGAGAGAGAGAGAGTCAGAGAGATGGATATTCAGATTATAAATGAACTCTGAAGGGCTCAGTACAAGTGTGGTAATAGGCAGAGTCTAGAAATATTATCAACATAGACAGAAATGTCCATACCTGGCAATGTTGTGTTTCCTCAGGAAAGTTCTCCAGATACAGAAAGAAAACCTTTTTTGCTTGTTTTTTTGGACAGCTCATGGTGACATTTCAGGAGGGCATTTTTAAATATCTTCTAGTGTGGTGACAATAGATGGCCATCTTTTTCACACAGAAAAATATACCTTCAAATGACACTGGAGGAGCCTCTGTTTATTGCATGATGACACATTCATGCTCAACAAAAATTTAGAGAAGTTGGTACAAAGTGTAAACTTGAGTTGAGATTAAAACATATGTATTTTAGCCGGGCGTGGTGGCACACACTTGTAATCCCAGTACTTGGGAGGCTGAGACAGGATGATCCGGGTTCGCAACCAGCCTCAGCTATTTAGTGAGACCCTCCGCAACTTAGTGAGACCCTGTTTCAAAATAAAGAATAAAAATAGGAGTGGGGGTGTGGCTTGGAGGTAGAATGCCCCTGGGTTCAATCCCCAGTACTGCAACAAACAAACAAACAAACAAACAAAAAAGGTATGTATTTTACTATGTAGCTGATCATCAAAATTTTAAAAAGAAATTATTAAAGTTTATAAAGATAACAATTATGGATATTTCCTTCATTAAGACCATAGCACCAAGTGCACTTAATATTTATATATAAATATATGTTTCCCTTTCATTCTTTATGTTCTGTTTTATAGCCAGGCTATAAATATATATTCAAATTTGACTAACATATATATGCAATTTGAGTTATAGTTAAATCTATAATATGATCTTTAAGAAAATTATCTTTTCTTAAACAGGAAGAAGAAAACACTTTAATATTCAGCTAGTAACAAATACTTATGGTTTAGAAAAATAGAGTTTTTAGTAAATTGGTATTTTATCAAAGCTTAGAAGCTTGATAACATATATTAAACTTCTACTACAATTAAACCTTATGATAAATTCAGGTTAAAGATTTTAATTAGCATTTTTCCAATAGTCTCAGTATGTATTCATTTTATAAAAAATAAAAAAGTATAAGAAGACTATGGACAATTTCATCACCAGAAAATAACTAAAAAATGTATATCTTTCAGTCTTTTTTTTTCTACTGTGCGTATAAAGTATAGATATTATTGAATAGTGGTTACTTTTATTTTCTAAAAACTCTTTTATAAGTAATCTTTCTATTTCAAATTGAAGTTATACAATTTTAAGTGGCTTTTTTAGTATGGTTATTGAAAAATTTTTATAATATGTACGAAAATAAAAAGATATACATAAATGTATATGGAAGAGTGTATATATATGTGCATATATAGATGTGTATGTATATATTTGCATGTAAAAAGACTAAAATATCACTCCAAATATTACAAATTAATAATAAATATATCAACTTAGTGAACATCCTCAACACCTCTCCATTTAATGTAATCTCTCTATATATTAACAATTCTGAGTACATCTCAGTTTCTCTACTTCCAAATATCACCTCGCTTATTCAAACCTTCCCTCTTTCCTTATTCATAAACTTTCCATGTAAAATATGGCTTTCATTTTTTTATAATATATTTATTCATTTGGCACATAAAGAATTCTAGAATTGTTTACCTGTACCTATATAAAAGCAAACTTATTAACTGAAGTGCAGTGTAGTATTTATGTGTGAAAAAAGAGTTTGTAAATGTTTTCTGGGCCAGATCCAAACTATGCAAATTGGCAGACACTGGGGAGAGGTAAAGTTTTCTTTGAGATAACCACATAGCTAATTCCCCCACTTCCTTCAAGTCCACCCATATGGATGATATGGGTTGAATTCTGTGCCTCAAAAAGATATGACCAAGTCCTGAACCCTGGTTCCTGTATCTTTGAATGTAACCTTATTTGAAAATAGTCTGCAAATGCAATCAAATTCAAATGAAGTCATATGGAATTAGAGTGAGCCCTAAGCAACTCCAGTGATTGGTGCCCTCATTAGGAGAGAGATTTGAAGACAGAGGATACATACTGAAGTTCATGAGCTATGTGAGGTAAGGATTGGAGTTATGTTGCCACAAGCTCAGGAACACCAAGGATGAACAGCAACAACCACACAGCAGAAGAAGCAAGGAATATTTCATTCTTGTAGGCTCTGAGGTAGCATAGCCCTGCCAATGTCTTGATTCAGGACTTCTAGCATCTATAAATGTAAAAAATATTTTTCTGTTGTTTTAAGCTGTTCAATTTGTGGTAATTTATTACAGCTGCTCAAGAAAATTAACACCCTACTCCTGGTACCAACATAAATCTGGAGAGAGAGAGAAAGAGAAAGAGATTATTAATTAATATAATCATACATTATTCATGCCATAATTACATTAAATAGTAAGTTATTCATCTTAGGAATTGACCAACATGACTATGGGGCTCACAAGTCTAAAACCTGTAGAGCATCTCAACTGACTGCAAATTAGTCAGGAGATGATGCTGCAATCTTGAGGCAGAATTGCTTCTTCCCCAGGGAACCTCAGTTTTTCTTCTTAAGGCCTACAACCAGTTATAGCATGAGACCCACCTATGATGTCTATCATGGGTAATTTCCTGTTAAAGCTAACCTATTGTAGATGTTAACCACATCTGCAAGAATACCATTGCAGCAACACCTAGATATGCACTTGATAATATAATGGATAATATAATAATTGTTTTTTTTTTCTGCATTGTACAACAAAGGTTTATTTCTTTCTCTCATCATGGTCAAATATTGTGTTGATTGCAGGGTGCAGGGGGAGTGCTGGCCTCCATAGAGTAACTGAACAGGTTAGGGATGTATTTAGAAACACAGAACCATCCAGAAGTTCTCCCTATAGGGCTTTCAGAGAAGTTTTAAATTAGACCAGGAACTGGAATACATCCCTTTTCTCACATCAGTGAAAATTCAGTAATGTGGTTCTGTTTACCTGCAGGGGTGGCTAGGAAATGTAGTATTTCTGTGTAACCTAAAGAAGAAAGAAATGGTTCTAACGGCCATAAAGCCTTGTCTTTGCCATGAAGGGATTGTTTTCTTTGTTCACTTTATCCCAAGCACCTAGAATAGCACATATTTGACTCTACAACATATTCATTGAATTAGTAATGTTCATGGTTTGACTCTTTTTCCCCTTCAAAATTCACATTAAATTTAATTGCCAAGGTAACAGAATTAAGAGAAAGGACCTTTAAGAGTTGATGAGGAGGTGGAGTTATGTGTCAGTGCTGAAGCATGTGTTTAGCATGCATGAAACCCTCAGTTCAATCCTCAGCTTGCATACACACAGACACACAGACACACACACACACACACAGAGTTGTGTGTTTGTCAGGTTTTCATTGCTGTGACCAAAGAACGGGGGTCAGGGCCAGGG